>MU226453.1:42524-54898 GCA_018584345.1 Thuja plicata
ATTAGTGCATTTGGCTCTTGACTTCAGTCTATGTCTATCAAAGGGTCTCCTCCCTTTTCCCTATCATAATCCTCTCATCTTTGATTGGTAGCTCGACTCTTTGTTGTTACCACTATACAAACATTCTAAGTATTAACACTTCTGCACGCATAGACTAGTCAATGGGAGTAATTACTGATGGGAGTTGTGTTTGATGGGTGATGTTACTTAGTCGACACTCATAGTCCATTCTCCCAATTTCCCCCATTACATCAACATATCCCATCAAATCTAGAGCTACAACAATTGGGGGAGGTGACAAAGAAGATCATAAGAAGGCGATAGAATTGAAGAATACACATGGAGGAAGGTATCAAATGGGATGGATAATGCTAGGGTAGCGACTATAAAAATAACCCTAATCGATCTGTAGAGAATAAAAAAATCTATCTAAAACAGCAGAGAAAGAACTTGAAATATACAATGTAGAAAATAATCTCAAGCAAACAATGACTTACAATAACAATATCAGATGCACAATCGATCCCTCCTCCTGCCTACGAACGCTTCGGTAAACAATGAGTTTCAATTTTCACAACTTGCCCATCTACTAGTAAAACTTCCTCCCGCCCGAACCTAAAAAAAATGAAATGAGTTCATTTGTTTTTTATTTTTTTTGTTTATATCCTCCATGATCACACCTACCTAAAAAGTAGGGTCAACCAAGACACCTCTAACAGAGATGCCATTGATTGAGGATAGGACATAGAGGGGAGAAGGATGTCCACTGTATGGTTCATCCAGAGGGGTGAATACAATGGTTTTCATGGGCATCCTCCAGTCAGGTGATGAAATTTGACTAATAGTTACTATGGCCATGATGTGACTATGACTAGAATAGGAAAGTTTCTAGTTCATGTCAAGTTCACCATTTAATGTGGAGAAGGAAAAAGTACACCAATATAGAGACCAATTAAAGTCTCAAAGGATTGAACTTCCCTTGTCCCACCTCACTTCAACTAGCACACAAAGCTAGGAGATTAAATGCAATTTGTTGAAGAGATGTTAAATGTGTTTTAATGTTAATGAGCTTAATTTATTAAGTACTAAATGCAGATAAACACTCATAACTAAAGTATATTAACATATAAAAATATTTAAATTATGGAAATTGAAAGAGCTACCAAAAAAAAAATATTGAACTCTGTAAGCTCACTATCCTCGATGCAAGTGCAAGTCACAGATGACAATACAAGTACATGATGAAAACACAACATGATAGCGTCTTGTATACACAAAGTATGTAGACAGCTATAGAAATTAAATAAAAACTTGCTAGGAATAGAAGACAAAAATATAACAATTACATGCAAAATTATAACCAATATCATAAAATAATAAACCAAACAGAAGAGAACACAAGACACAGAGATTTAACGGGGTTCACCCAATCCCTGGGCTACATCCACCAAACAGCGAGTCCAATCTTATTATTATCCAGTGATTACAATATGATCGCAATCCACAATCCCTTACACTCAATACCATCGCAAGAAGCTACTAAAACATACATCATGTAAAACCCTAACCCTAAGCCAATTAATACAAGCTTTATGCCGCTTTAGGGTTAGAACATGTCGGCCTAGAAATTAGCCCCAAAACATTTTCCTTGAGGGCTCCACCCCCGAAGCCCAGGACTGCATTGCAGAAAGTGTAAAATACTTTCCATGATAATACTTTCCTCATCAGTCATCACAATATAACAAAACTAATAAATACTAAGATAATATATGAAATGGAAAATGATGAAATAATAGAACAATAGAGATTACTAATATGTTATGCGTATGATGATAAAAGAAGAGAGAAGGAAAGATTGCATGATATTTGATGGTTGTTGGAGATGATATACTGATCTTGCACATCCAAGAAATCTATACACAAGGAAACAATAGAAATATTGGATTTGGTTGTTTGGAGACCTTCCTTAATCAAATCTCTGCTTTGGTATTTCCACCTCCACAATAGCTTAATAGACACAAACGATGATTGAGAATTGATAGTAAAAGATCATGTAATAATAGAATGTCATGAAAATGATAGAGATGATATTGATATGCTCAAAAAACATGAATTAGTGGAGTGGAGAGACTCCCCTCAACACCACAAGATGAGAACCATAGTTTCCAAGAGTAAGAACTTGCCCCAAGAACCTATGTTGAATCTTGTAGATAGTATGAGAAATGTTCAAGGAGCCAAGAAAGTGCAAGAGGAAGTTCAAAATCAAGAGAGAGCCAAATGAAGATCAAAATGGGGTTTAAAATGCATGCAGCGTCAAATCTTGTGTCATCGAGTGGTGGAATTGGGTGTTACAATTGTAGATTGACAATTTTTAATGGGTCAACAATGACATGTACTTCTGTAGATTCACAGACATATGCGCACCGCATGGACATCTCTACAATGCGCACATTTCATGTGTCGTCTATGGGGTCTTCACTAAAGGGGCAATATAATATCATGTGCATTCATATTGGGGGGTTTAAAATGGGCAAAACATGAGGCAATGAATCCTAGCCTGATTTGGTTATAAATGAAGGAAATTTCTAAGCATTGAGTTCCTATCTTCTGATAAGGTCAACATGGGCTCTAAGATAGATAAGCCAAATTTCTTATTTAGCCCTCATTGAAAAATGGTATTCTAATGTAGAATTTTCACAAACCTTTGCTAGAAGGAAAATAAATAGCAATTGCAGAGAAAACAGAGAAAAACCAGAGTAAAGACAGAACATTATTTTAACAAAAACTCATAACCTACAATTCCATTGATTGACCTAAGAAAAGGAAGAATTACAATATAAATCATCATGTGGAGAAAAATCCAATTATGGTGAAAGTTCAGTTAAAAATGAAGATTGCATGAGCAGTTTAAAAGAGCGCAATCAGAAGATTACATGAAGAGAAACTGATCCCAAAGTTACAGAACAAATGAAGGCCCTTAACATGTAGTTGGAAATAAACACTAACACCCCCCCTTAATTCTAACTAAGGAGAAAAGAAAAATCCTAATGAAAGGAATGAGGAAAGAGGGAAAACCTAGTGGGAACAACCCCCCCCCCCCAAAAATAAAATAAAATTGATGTTAATAAGGAAAGAGAGATACTATACTACAATTTATTTCACCCCATGAAGATCTCAGAGAAAGTGAAATGGAAGAGAAAATGGATCCCTCCATAATATGTAGTCAATGGTAGATGCTTGAAACTGGATGTAGAAGGTGGACCATGATCTTAGAACAACATTCTTCCCCTTAGGAAGAAATAAAACCAAAGATGTATGAATGAAGTCTACCCAATCTCGAAAAGAGTATGTAAGAAGAAAACTCTAGATGTATGATGTCTCTGAAACTTACTCCATAGTTTCCTTGTTGATCCTGAAACTTGTCATAATCAAAATAGACACTACTGAATATGACAATCTCGAAGCTCTTATAAATTGATGTAGAGAACAATCAAAAGACTCATGTATCTCCTCAAAAGGAAAATAGATCTCCTTAAAATGTTGTACAAATGTATCCATACTCAAATCAATTTGTGACGAATGATCATGTAGAGAATGAAGAAGAGGGTCAAAAGGTTCTCTCACAACAACTCACTACAACATGTGGGGTCAAATTTCGATGCCAATTTGTGACGACACTACCTTTTGTGTGTGATTTTTGTGTTTTTTTTTTCAAGTGTCCCGATGTTGTCGTAATAGCAATGGTACTGTCATAATTTCAACACCTGCATGATTATAAACAAAAAAAAAGGGCTCATTTCTAATTTTTGTGATCAAGCTGTGTGCGTGATGAGGGCCCTAACTATGGTAGATTGAGAAGCATCCACGAAGAGGGCTCTTCTGTTGTGAAGCTCGAGCTCAATTTGGAATTTTGGCATATGGAAGCCATGACTTGAGGTAGGCATTCGAGCTTTGTCTTCTCATTAACTCAATTTCATTTTGATGGAATTTGTTGATTTAATGGCACAGTATGAATGTTAATACTGGTATTGTTTACATCTTTGCATTTGGAATGCTTGATGACCCACAAGCTTTGAGAGCTAGGGAATCATTTCTATTACCTTCAAGGCACTGTGTGAAGTGTTTGATCTCTCTTTATTTATTTTTTCTATTGATATTCACTATGTGGTACTCCCCATTTATGATCATTTCATGAGGAAATGTCTTTATGGATCACGGGCTGCAATCTAGGGCATCATGCATTGTTTATGAGCTGACTGTTTAATACTGGAATTGTTTACATCTTTGCATTTGGAATGCTTGATAACCCACGAGCTTTGAGAGCTAGGGCATGGTTTCAATTACCTTCAAGGCATTGTGTGAAGTGTTTGATCTCTCTTTATTTGTTTTGTTGTTGATATTCACTATGTGGTACTCCCCGTTTATGATCATTTTATGAGGAAATGTCTTGATGGCTCGTGGGCTGCAAGCTAGGGCATCATGCATTGTTTATGAGCTCACTGTTTAATACTAGCATTATTTACATCTTTGCATTTGGAATTCTTGATGACCTACAAGCTTTGAGAGCTAGGGCATCATTGCTATTACCTTCAAGGCATTGTGTGAAGTGTGTTGGTTGTATTTCCTATTTTTGAGTCTACCCTAAAAAATTTGAAGTTTTCTGTCAAACCTATGCTCAAAAAGTTGAAAGACATTGCTGAAGTCGCTTATATATCTCTGTAAATAAATGTTTTGACCCTAAACCTAACCAAAAATGCCAAAAAACCCTAAACCCTAGGGTTATCTCTGCTCAAAAATGTCAAAAAGCCCTAATTCTGTGAAAACCCTTCTATTTTGAAGTTACTTTATCGTAACTTAAAAACCACTTAAAAGTATGTGTTATATTCTGTGGTCGCCAAGTCTCTTTATAAAATTTGAATATTCTTTTTTATTAAGAGACATAGCGATTTCCCTTTAGTCGGGTTATCTCTGTAGAAAAGGAATATGCTTTCAGTTATTTGGAGACTTAGAGACAATCGTCTGATACAAAGTAAATCTAATGGTGGTCAGATTGTCTCTAGATGAGATTAGGGTTAATGATTGTTTTGGGTGACTTTGAGCTTACTCATTCACGTTGTCTCCAAAAGTGACCCAGGGTTATGAGTTAAGTTGAAAAGTTAAAATTTCACTGTAGTCGCTTTGTCTCTGAATAGAAAGTAAGTTAAGACAAAAGACATGAGACTTAGTGACAAATGTTGATCATAAGTTAAATCTTACGGTAGTTGGGAGGTCTCTAGATTATCCCTGCAGTTCCAAAATTATCAAGCAACATTGAGTTTGTACAATTGCTAAGTCTCCTGAACCAACTAAGGTTAAATTTGAGTTTTAAAGTTTATGTTGTCACGGAGTCTCAGTTTAAAGTGTGAGTTAAGTTTAAAATCAAGAGATATAGTGACAGCCCTCAGATCAAAAGGAAATCTAATGGTGGTCATCAAGTTGCTAGGAGAATTTGAAAAGTCAAAGTTTTTGCAGCGATTTGGAGATAAGGTTTATATGGAGACACGTGTTCAAAGGTATGCATAGTTATAAGTTATTCAGTCACGTGGTCTCCAAATAGCATCTAGAAATTTGGAGATAACAGTCTTTTTATCTCATGATATATTAGGGTTTTCATTAAGAATCATGAGACTTGGTGTAAACCATTGGATGCAAATAAAAGAAGATCTACGGTAGTCGGGTGATCGCCAGAAAAATTTTGAAAAGTCAAGATCATTCAGCGATGAAGAGATAAAGGTGTAGTTGCCAAGTCTCTAAATGGAAACCAAAGGGTTTAAAACGAGTTATAAAAGGCTTCAATCACTGAGTCTCATGAAGTAACCACAGTTGAGGGATTTTTCTAGCGATAAGGAGATATGCAGTCACAAGGTCGCTAGAAAGGTAATCAGAGTTAAAATTATGACTTTTCTTCATCGCCAAGAGGTACAATGGCTAGCCAATGGGAAGTAAGAGGTAAATGCCACATTGGAAAAAGTAGCTGAGCTGTATTCATGATAGCCAATCAGATTCGATTTTGATACTCTGTCAAATATAATAAGGGTTTTTAAACATAAAGGAAATCATTCAAATTTGATTTCCTATCATTTTCAATGACTACGGCTAGAAAGAGAATTAATTTCACAGTACAAGGAATTGAATCCAGAAATGACTGAATTTGCAAATAAATGATTTGCACATTGATGATTCTGAGATAAATAGATGTTGAAGTTAATCATTTCACTTCACCAGCTTTCAAGTTTTCATAGCATAAGATTTTAAATGTGATTGGCATTTTCCGAGAAGAGTAAGATTTCCAAGTAGTGAATGTTCAAAGAAGTGATTTTCTGGTCCAGATTTCAGAGAGCAGTATAATTGGTGGTCTTTGTAGTATTTAGAAGTTTGAATTATAGAAATTCATATCTGGTGGTGAGGGTTTGTAGAATATTTGTTTCAATATTGGTGAAAAAAGGTGTGATCTGAATAGAAATAAAAAATGAGGTGTAGCTTCGACCAGTGGGAGAAGTGGTGATGCCGAAGATGATACAAAAGGAAAAAGAAATTATTCAGATGAATTCCTCACATTGCTGCCAGGTTCAACCCAGAAAAAAAAGGTAAGTATTGATGTCTTCACTGATGATTTTAGTTTTATTAGAGATGCAAAAACCCCAAGCTCATCTGGTTATTCCCTGTTTAATTACTTTTTTAATAATAGTGATGAGGCTATGCCAATTTCAAACCCATGGACCTGTGGATTAGTTAGGTTAATAGTTCCTGACATCTTTGTAGATGTTGATTTTATTTTAGAATTGGTTAGTAGGTATGATGTCCTCACTAATACAATCAAAAAGGCTGATGGAAAGCCCTTAGTAACCCTAGATAGGAACTCATTCATGAAGGCTTTCAATGTCTATTATCCCATGACCACTGAGATAAACTTGAAGAGATTAGAAAATAGGTATACAAGAGAGTCTGGCATTGCAGCCAAATTGATCAAATAACATCATGTACCAAAGAAAATGGAAACCTATATAGCACCCATCCAAGGGGTAGCCCCATATTTCTACAAGGACCCGAATTTCTATATGAAGTACATATCATTTGCACTATGCAGAGTGCTAGGAAAGGATGGAGGAGTAGAGAGAATTACCTTAGACATTATGATGATGGTACTAGATATGCAGAGCCATCATACTACTTCCAATTATGATTATATCCAGTATATCATAGATCATATGCACCAAGGGTTTGTTGATATAAAGAACAAGAAGGAACATCCCATATTTATGCATTATTCAATTCTTATGCATCTGATCTTGTATTACAATTTCCCCATCATGAATTGTCAATATCTAAGGCCACAGAGGTTTCATCACAACAAGCCAAACCCCATTTAATTATGGTTGAGAATGTGGAATTACACCTCTAGGGAACAGGAGTTCTGTGCTTTTGAGAATTGGATAGTTTATCCAATACTTAAGTGTTTAGGTGTGAACAAGACCAAACTACTAGTATAGGTACTATAGCTATTAAGGCCATGCCAGTGTGTGGACAAGTGGCCAGGAGATCATAAATGGGGAGAATTCTTCTATAAGAAGAATTATACTTTGATAAGGGTGTATGGTTGCAATTACCCACCCCATATTCCCCCATTTTATGTGACACCTAGAATTGCCGGAATAGAATTCATCAGGGAACTGATTTTAACAAAAAAGGAACACTTAGCTCCTCATAGAAATGATACTTTCACCCCAAGATAATTTAAGATATTTAACTTCAAAATTGGCAAGAAGGCAGAAGAGTCGATATATCAATGGATAAGCCACTATAGAATGAATGTTTCCCTATGTAGATTTGTAGACATAGAGGGTTTTATATTAAGTTCTAGGAAGCTCTTGACTCCTACCATTCCCTTTAACCAAGAACATGAGAAATGCATGGAGGAGGACCTCATAAACAATATGATGGATGATGAAGAGGTTGATCAAAGGGAAAATAAGTTTAATGAATTAATGGACCTAGAGAGACAGGTCAAGAGAAACGGCCTTACTTTTGGGGGTTTCTTCCTAGATATGCCTTATTTGAAGAGGCTAGATGCCATGATAAATTCTCACACTCTCCTGTGTAACCAATTAGAAGATGCACTTGTAGTGCCAGAGAAGGGCCACAAGGGACACTCATCATCAGAGTATCGTGATGATAGTGAAGGAGAGTACTCAATACAAATCCCCCTCCAATGGATTAGCCATTGATTAAGGGACAGCCTACAGAAGAAAAATAGGGAGAACAAGGAGAAAATATAATTGACCTAACACCGGTACCTAAGGAAGAAGTTACAAATGAGCCCCCACCAAAAAGACAAAAGTTTGAAACAGGGGAGCCATCTCATGAGAAGAATAAATAGAAGAAAAGGGATAGAATTGTTGCCCTTATCATAGGAGATAGGCCTTATGATCATGAGCTTAGAAAGAAAATAAGGTAGGGTAAGAAATTGCAGAAAGATAATGAAGAGGAAATTGAATTGCCTCTCCTAACTTGCACTGATAAAGAGTGCTACATCAGCAACAATTTTTAAATGATGATAATTTCATTAAAACTAAGGAATTCAAGGATTTCCTTATTTGGAATAAGAAAAATCAAGTAAGTACAAAGCTGCAATTGGCAAGAGGTGACACAGTAACCAAGGAAGCTTTGAAAGAGTTACAGGACTATGACCCTAAATCAGAATAGCTAACTCTGGAAGAAGCCAGACAACTGGTAAAATCCAATGGTACATTATTGGTAGAAGGATGGGATTTGTCCTCAGCCTTCATAATAGACCAAGTAAGGAAACATCCTGATGTTAAGTTGTCATCAGAAGTCCAATTTGGTGAGATGATCAAGGGATTTGGATACAATCAAAAATCCCAAGCACTGGCAATGTGGAGTTTAGCTCCAAAAGATCAAAAACCATATGTGCTGGATATACAAGAAAAGATGGAAGCGGATAAGATCATTTGGTCTGTCTGAAACACAAGGGACTTAGAGATCTCTCAAGTGCTAACACATTTTTGCATAATTAAATGAGGCTAAGACTTCCCAATTATCTGAGAGATTAAATATATTGGTTGGTGAAACAAGTGCCATTGTTAAAGATAGAGAATTGTGTCGTATCAAGATCAGCTCACAAGGGAAATTGGTTGATGAACTGACACAATAATTATTGGAAAATCCTGAGGTTACCCCTGCTAAACCTAAAGAGGTAATGGATGTTGAGATCCAAATAGAAAAAATAGAGTATGATGTAGTGGAAACAGGGCAAGAGGTCAGAGAGCACAATTTGAAGTTATATTAGGTGCATTAACAAAGATATTGCAGCATAGAATAAAGATAATAAAAGATAAGGCTGATGTTGTGTATGATGCATATGGTAAGTTTCCAAGGCTCCAAGCTGAGGTTAATAATTTTGTGCAATTTTGAATCCCTATTATGCTACCTCGTCAGTAAGAAAAAGTATATTTGAGAGGTTAGCATCTTTGCAACCACTGAGATCAGATCTTCCAGAGATAGTAGTCCAAGTGTCAGAAGAGTTAGAACAGATAGGATTCACTTTATCATTTTTTAAGGGTAAAGTAAATTAGATTGAGGTCAGAATGTAGATGTTTGGGCAAGACTATAATAAATTTGTGCCATCAATAAGGGCAGAGGACAAATAGATTAAGCCACTAGGAGCATGGATCTCGGAGCTTGATAATGTAATGCCTAGTAAAGAAATATATATCTTTGACAAAGGTGATTTGGATATGGAGAGATATAATAAAGTTTTGGATGAGGCCTTTAAGGCAGAGACAGACTTCAATAGGTTTGTAATAGATGTCAAGAATATTACAGATGTTAGGTGGGACAAATTAAAGACAAAGCTTGAAAATATTCAGAAATTTAATTGGCCAACCGATGCAGAAGTCATAGCATGGGATGTACTGATAAAACCAAAGAAAAGGAAGGTTTTTGAAATTGATTTAGACATCTTGGATACAGAGTAGAGGACACATGGCACTTGTTCTTTGAGCACAGGAAGGTTAGCAATCTTAAAGACTAGTGTAAGTTAGCCTGTATTGGCAGTCACTAGATCTTATTACAAATATCAGATGTTATCCTGAACATATACAGACAAAGGTGTCGGCATCCATAAGAAGACAAAGGCAAATCAGATTTTATTCTTTAGTTTTGTCCTTCCACCGCTTGGAGTTTTCCTGTCTTTTGTCTTTTCTAGATTTTAGGGTTAGGTCTTTTAAACAATCTAAAGCTTGTTGCATCCTTATATTAAGGATTCCAAGATGGTTTAGGCCTATATATAGAGCTCTAGTATCTTTTTTGTAAAGGGTTGGAGTTGAAAATTAATGAAATTTATTATAAGGTAGACTACTAAAATTTGTCTAAGCCTTTGTACTATTTGTCTATCTGAATGTATTTGTTGCTTTAAGACATTAATACAAATATTTTGCAATCTCTTTTTTGCATCTTGGTTGTCTCTTTTCATTATTGTTAAAGATTTTTTATGTTTACTTGTAAGGCATTTAGACATACTGATCACAAGGTGATTGTGCAATCATTTGTGAGTTCCCTCAAGGAAGGATTAATTATTTGAAGTGACCCTAGAGAGCTTAGCATTAGTTTAAGGATTTGATGACATAGTTGTAGAAATAGGATAATCTGTAAGGCATTTTATCTTTGTTTCAGGTATTTTATTGATCACCTTACTGTGGAGTTATACCAAATATTGACTTATAGCCTAAGGATAAGGCACTAGTTTATAGTTAGCTAAGTAATTTCTCATTGTCCAACCAATATTTTAATGTATCCAATCATTCACATTTCAAACATACATTCCATTCAAGTAATTGTGTTTAGGGAATACAATTTAGTTTGTTGATTCCTTTAAGAGAGAATCAAAATAGGTTATCCCTCCTAAGGTTCATAAGAACTGAAAAAGAAAGAAGGATGAGAATCCTTATTGCATTACTACTTTCTATTGTCAAAATACTAGTCTAGATCATTAAGCTTTGTATCAGAATCTTCATAGTCATTTGCATAGTCATCTACTTGTTGATCCATTAAAAGGCATTTCAGCAAATTAGTAAGAAGATAATCCACTTAAAAGATACTGTTATTCAATAATCAACCATAGGTAATACCTTCCTGAGTCAGTGGATCTCAAAAAAGGAGGAGGTAATAGTTTCCCTAGATTTTATCTAATACCATCATCAATTATCCTTTCTCTTGCACAAAATAGGAGGTTGCATTCAAGTATACAAGTATACTGCCACATTAAAGTTGTTCTGCAAGAAAAAGAGCTAATAAAGTGTTTGATCTCTCTTTATTGTTTTGTTGTTGATATTCACTATGTGGTACTCCCTGTTTATGATCATTTCAAGAGGAAATGTCTTGATGGCTTGCGGGCTGCAAGCTAGGGCATCATGCATTATTTATGAAATTGGGAAAGGGGACTTTGGAAGAGTGTATTTGGGTAACTTGAAAAATAAAGATGTCGCAATAAAGAAAATAAAATGTGCAGGGAAAGACAACAAGAAAATTTATTTGGTGTATGAATATTCTTCTTGTTCATAACTATTATTCAGAAAATTATTTTCCCTATAACTATCTATAAACATTATTATTTGTTTGGGGTCATCCAAAATTCCCTCTCACACTTTAAAATTCAAACTTACCTATAAAAATTAATTTCATTGGTAAACTACTGCAACATGTTAGGAGAAAATAGGAGGGATGAAATCCCAATGCAATCTTCCAGTTGTTCCACTAATTATTGCTTCTAATAGGTAGGTGACAACAATAGGCTTAGGATAAATAAATATTACAACACCAGCTAACAATGGCATGTGTCACTACATCATCGCTATCATTGAAAATCACACCTTTTTCCTTCAATAGTAGACCCATCATATCTCCTTCTCCTAACCATTGTCATACTAAACTAAAAGATACACATGACACGATGACAGTGAAAACTAATGTTGCTCTTGAAACAAGTCTACTAATCATTCATTATTTAAAGCATAATTACCACATGTAATTGTTTTTATGCATTAGAAAATAGTGAAAATTGCATATTGTAGATGTATTAGAAGAGGGTATTCAATCAAGACTAAGAAGTGACTCAAATAGATACACTACTAATAGTTGTATGCAAAATAGATGTCTAACTACTCTAAATGAAATATTTAACTAGTCTAATTAATAAATCAATCTAAATGCAAACACAATGAAGATTACAAGTTTAAATGAAGCAAAACAATAAAGTTACCTTCACCTACCCATTGCATCTTGTCTCCATTGCCCTCCTAGCTTTGATTTCTTGAATG
>MU226453.1:56091-70198 GCA_018584345.1 Thuja plicata
CACACATATACATTTAATTGTATATATATTCATATCATTATTTGCAATAAATTATAGAAATCGAAGATCAATTATATAACTGATTGAAATCTACTATATTTGAAGTATACTATCAATCTACATTTAGAGGTTATTACATGTAGATTATTGGCATATCATGTTTTATATAGGATCCTAATTGATCATCATTATCGGTGATCATTTCTAGTTTGGATATTAATTATTTGTGCAAGATAAATACAGATCAAACTTGGTAAGCATTTATGTTTAGTAAGTAACAAACCTCGATTAGAGATCGGGTGTTTAGTTAAGATGAAAAGGCACAATTCATGAGACATCTCATGAATGGACATGCCTCCACTTTTTGGAGACATGTCCGCTCATGGGATGTGTCTCTTCCTTATATATTTAATGCAGATCTGATCCACAATTGGAGACATTTAAATTAATAAATGTTCTACTCTTGTAGATCGAATAGCATTAAGAAAAATGCAGACTTGTAAATTCATGATCAGTATTTCTTAATATTGATTTGGCATCAACTTCATATTTTTCAAGTTTAATATTCTTATTATAAACTGCAAGAAAGTACAGTGATTATAAGAATCATATTCTAAAAATAAAAATCCATAAATAGATCAAATCTAAAATAAATTTAATCATATTTAACATGGTATTAGAGCCTTTCTAAGGAAGATCCAATTAAATTTAAGATATCAGATTACCTTAAACCATACTCTCTCTTGAAATCACAATCATAATGTCAAGTGTAATCAGATTTGAGGATCATCTTGAAGGTGCAAATAACTTTACATCATGAATATTTAGAGTCATGATGATTTTGAAAGTAAATAAGTTAGACTCATTTGTGAAAGAAAACAAGATAGAACGAGAGAATGATCTGGAGAAAACTCAATGGATTGAGAAAAATAAGAAAACTATGAAACTTATAGTAGATGGAGTTAGGGACCATATAGTACATATTATGTCTAAACATGAGACTACATACCTAATGTTTAAATCCATTGAAAGAAGTTCTAAAATAAAAAATATCAGTAGGACCCTTACTCTAAAAAGGTAACTTAATCATGCATAAATGAAGTTATAAAATTGAAGATATCAGATTACCTTAAACCATACTCTCTCTTGAAATCACAATCATAATGTCAAGTGTAAACATATTCGAGGATCGTCTTGAAGGTGCAAATAACTTTACATCATGAATATTTAGAGTCATGATGATTTTGAAAGTAAATAAGTTAGACTCATTTGTGAAAGAAAACAAGATAGAACCAGATAATGATCCGGAGAAAACTCAATGGATTGAGAATAATCAGAAAACTATGAAACTTATAGTAGATGGAGTTAGGAACCATATAGTACATATTATGTCTAAACATGATACTGCATACCTAATGTTTAAATCCGTTGATAGAAGTTCTAAAATAAAAAAGACCAGTAGGACCCTTAATCCAAAAAGGTAACTTAATCATGCACAAATGAAAAAGGGAGAATCTATTAATGCATAAGTCACTAGTACATTTGAGTCCTTTTTTTGATAGCTAATGATCAATGAGGTTTCCGCTATTAGATCATATAGTGATACACTTACTATTTTTAATTTGAGCTTGGGAATCATGCAATATTATTGTTGGCATTACATGCTTGCTGCTGTTGTGCACCATATATTGTTTTATACACTATTTATTTCATTGAGACCATGAGATTGGCATTTGTAATGTATTTTATGTTATTGGAACAATTTTTCCATGTTGTTGAGGCTGTAGATGCATTGAATCACCATTGCCATTCTATTTTGATAGCATGCTAGCTTGAAGATCTTGTGAGGTTCAAAATGTGAACTATTTTATGAAGATGTCCTTTTACTAATCTTGTATAAACAACATACCATGTTGACTCATAGCCCATGAGCTATTGCTTGATAATACATTTGACATCATACTTTTTGCTCCATTTTGGTCTTGATTTACTCACTGCATGCACATGTTTCCTAAGTGCACATGTTCAGTACCATAGTTCCTTTTAGAAGTGTATAGCTTGACTATGCACATGCATAATTGTAGATGAGGATCAGTAATAGGGTGCCAGGAATTACTTAGATCCTTTGGATCTAACCCCATCTTTTCTTTCCTTGGAGGTTCTGGATCATACAGGAGCATACTGGAATCAACCCTGGGTCAACACTTCATTACTTCAGGCAATGTTTGGTACCTTCATTATTTATGTTCATCCACTTATGTATGTTTTCATTCATTCATATTCTTCTGAAAGTTGGCTATTAGTGACCATATATGATCATTCTTGATGTTTTTGTGTCATTTGATGAAAAGATGTAAAAGTTTCTTAAAAGTTGTCATGTTGTCATGACAACATTTTAATTTGTAATGAATTTTTTTTGCAAATTGGTTGCAAGTTGGTTTTGGTCATTTTGGAGGTTGAGGAATGATTATACATCCACAAATTTCCATATATAGAAGACTTCAATTGACAACAAATTGGAAGAAATCACCTTATAGAAGACAAAAAAAGGTTGATCCATTTTATGTGTGGTGGTAGAGGGATTTGTAGGGTCTTTAAGATTCCAAATCAATTTATTGGAAGCCATAAAGCTCATAAAGCATGGTAAAAACATAAAGCTCATAAATCATGGTAAAAGAGGGCCCTAATTATGGTAAAATGGGAAAGTTTCCACTTTGCACTGCTCTTCTGTGGTGAAGCTCGAGCTCTATTTGGAAGCTTGGAGCCTTTTGATCTTCATATGGTAGCTACTAAGGAACTATGTTATAAAATTTCAAGGCATGAAATTTTATACTTTTTGACATCATACTTTTTTCTCCTTAGCATTGAGTTCACTATTCAAATGGTTCCACACACACACACACACACACAAAATATACAACCTTCACCTATATATAAGATTTTATTAGAGAAGGTATATGCACAAGTGATGAACATACATATTTGCCTAAGTACTACTGGGAGCTTACCCAGCAACATATGTACTATTGTGATAAAATCATCACAAGTCCATTTGTTGTTGGGTCAAGCTCCTAGTAGTGCTTGGTCAAATCTACATGTTTGTCACTTGTGCATATACCTTCTCTGAAAATACATAACTTTTATTCCAACCATAGGAATAGTCTATAAATTAGTGGAACATTTCCTCTAAACTCTTATTTTATGAATTCCAAAGTTATAGATTTTTGTGAAGAGATTTGGTCATGTATTAATAATGCCCTAATGGATTGTTTGCATTAGTTGATTCTATACAAGATCGACCATCAAAAGACTAAAAATTGTACCCTAAATTCACTTGAAGCATCAGATGCCCCAAAGACTGAAAGAGAGAAATACAAACAAACATTTTCTATCTCTTCCTGTCTTTGGGGCATCTGAAGCTTCAATTCATACTTGACATCATCAATTGACAACTTCACTATTTTGTCTTCAACAACATTTCAAGAAGAAGGAATCTGTGAGTGGTTTGGTTGTATTTGAAGCCAGGTAATTTGACTAAATTTAGTTTATATTCTTGTAATTTTCTTGTTGATATTGGGTTATAACCTTAATAAAATAGATGCATTTATCCTGTAAAACCATCTCTATCTAGCAGAACCACCTTGCCTGCACTTGGCAGGAACTATGCTACACTCCAGCTCTTATTTTATTTTGGAATTGTTTATGCAAGTTTGTACTCATCATAGAACTGGATGGGTGGATGGTAGATTATTATATTTTTGTGAGCTTTGTTCATGTTGCCGCAAATTCAATTGGTATTCAACACCACTCTCCCTCTCTCTTTTGATTTTACTTTCTTATATTCTCTGAGAAAAGAAGTTTACATTTTGGTTGTCCTGTAGCATTTGGACCACACTTTTTATGGTGGAAAGAAATCAAGGTTTTTCTTCTTTATCCTATGCTTTTTTATGATTTGAAAGGACTAAATATGAATAGGATGAATAATCACAACCTTGGTTTCATTCGACCACAAAATTGTGGTCCAAATGCTAAAGGTCGAAAACCAAAATGTAAATCTCTTTCCTCATAGAGAATAATAAAGTATAATCAAAAGAGGGAGAGTGATGTTGACTACCAAATGAAGTTGCAGTATGATATAAAAGAAAGTGTGTAATTGAACGTAAATTCAAAATACATGGTGTAAAATATTATGAGGAACTCCCTAACAAAGAAAAGAAAGAGGTTGAAGCTGAAATGCAATCTTATAATAGTGCTGAGAAGGAGGGTTTTTTGACGGTTTTGTGTTCTCTTACTGGAAATAAATTCTCTCCATTGTACCTTCATATATATCATTTTTAAATTATTAGAGTTGGTAGCCATTTGTATCTTTTATGTATTTCTTCAAACCCTCATAACTATCCCCTTTCTATGTTTTGATCTTTTCACTGCCATATTTGATATTTGTGCTCTTTAAGCTCTTTAATGTTTTTCTCAAGAGTAAGTACTCTTGCATATTCTCCTAAAAATTAGGTATGCTCACAGCCTGTGTGAGCCCAGATGATTTTATCTTTCAATTCCTTTCCCTGTATAGTATATTTTAGTGAAATCATTATTCCCTTGAAGTGAGAATGGTACCCAAATTGGGGGCAATACAGACAGGAATGCAAAGACACGGAAAAGGGCATGGGTAGCCTAATGGAAAAGGTGTCTCAAAGGAATGCAGTCTCAAATGAAAGGGATCATTTTTCAGCTTATAAATAACCCAGAACATCACTAATATTTTTTGTAGGTTTATTAAACCATATCTTGTCATTTATCATTGTTTTTCTGATATTTTGGTATGTGATTAAAAAACCATCATATTTTTCCAACACTATATTATTTTACAAGCTTATTTGCTTCTTCCTCCATTCTATTCCTTTGTTCTTTTGCGTCCTCCTCTATACTTGTCAAGAAATTCCTAATTTTGCATTCTTGTTCTCTTCTCTTCAATAATTACAATACTATGAACTTACTATATTTTTATGTTGTGACAATATTAATTCCAATTTTTGTTTGAATGTCTTATCACTTTTTATGTATCCACTATTTTTTTGTGCACAATTTTTATGCTGGAAAACTTAGCAAAAGCTGGTAACTCTGTAGAACAAATTTCATTCTTTTATTTCATGTATATTGTTACCAATCTGTAAAGTCTAAAGGTGCATTTTTTTTACCACAGCATATTCCACCTACATTTGTTTCAAAGTTTATAAAAAACCCAGGAGAACATATGGTGTTAGAAGGCCCAGATGGGCAGAAATTTAATGTACAATTATGGTCTTGTATAGATAAACTGGAATTGGAATTTCAACGAGGCTGGGAAAACTTTGTGCATCATTATGGACTGAAGATGGGGAATTTTCTAGTGTTCAAATATGTTTCAAAATAATTTTTTTAAGTGAATATATTTGATACAATAGCTTGTGAGAAAAATCAAACAGAAAGGAAATCGTCATTTCTTGGTAAGAGATAGTTTTGTCCAAAAATATAGAGCTTTTTAAATTTGTATGTTCCATAACTAACTTCTATAGTAGCGTTTGAACTATATTTTCTTAAAAGGATTGTGATAAAAATAAAGCAAATTTTTGTTGCAAGAAATCCAACTTCTCATAAGCACATGAAAATGGAGTCTTCTGCTCCTTTCAAATCAGATAAATCAGGAGGGTTTATCTAGTAAATCACCTTGATTACAATATGTAATCCCTTGCAACTCAATATCACTGCAAGAAGCTACAAAAATACATATATAAAATCCGTAACTGCAAGCCCTTTTAAGAAGACTCATGGCAGTTACAAATTGGGGTTAGAAAATGTTGTTTAACAAAGAAATAATAACTCTTCATGCCTTTTATAGTGAAAAAATAATTTTTGGCTTCATGGGACGTTGTCCCTCGACCTCGCCCTGTATTGCTGCCCCATGACCCAGCAAGGGGCGTTGCCCCTTGACCCCATCTTTGGGGTGCTATCCCCAAACCCTTTTAGAAAAAAATTGGAGGGAAACTGTGCCGATAAAAGTGGGCAAAAATAACCTTCGAGTCTTATTAGGATCCATATTAAAACATTGATTAATAATTATAAACGTGTAGTTAAGATGTATATGTAATTGCAATGTTTCAACATTAATTAAAGATATTTATGACATTTAATGGAAATAGTTGATATTGAATGATTAGATAAATGAATACCTAATGTTATTGAGGATGCTTTAGGTTATTGACATGATTTGTGCCACATTCTTATGATGATATATCCATGATGTGTTTGTATGAAGCATAATGAAGTCATATTTACTTGCTTGCGAGGCCCACTCAATGTATCATTTTCTCTTCAACTGCCTATTATTGTGTGTGTGTGTGTGTGTGCGCGCGCGCGCATGCGCGCACGCGCGTGTGTGTGATACTAATTTGGATAGGTACCAAACATCATTTAGCCCAAGCTGCATGTTTAAGTGTGTCTTTATCCCAAGTAGTGGAAACTGGAGATAATCATATGGCCAATCATCTTCTTAGCCAAAGTTGTCATTTCAACTTTTGGGCTTCAATTTCCCCTTGTAATATAAACACTCGCTTGTTGTTGTGTGGCAAAATTTGTCCATCTTGTATGGATTATTTTGGTGTGATACATAATGCATTTCATTGGAATTGTGTCATCATTTTGTATGCATGGTGTGTTTATGTGGTTTAGTGTCATCGCTTAATGCTTTCGGCACAATTGTCATAGTCGACTGATTTTTAAAGTGAATTTAATTATACTAGATTATAATATTTTGGGCGCAATTGTCATAGTTTGAACACTAGAATATAATTAGGAGGGTTTACCTTATTTGAAAGGAGCAGAAAACTCCATTGTCATGTGCTTATGAGAAGTTGAATTGCCTGCAACAAAAATTTACTTTATTGTTATCACAATCCTCTTAAGAAAATACAGTTCAAATGCTACTAAAGAAGTTAGTTATGGAACATACAAATTTAAAAAGCTCTATATTTTTGGACAAAACTATCTCTTACCAAGAAAGGACGATTTCCTTTCTGTTTTATTTTTCTCACAAGTTGTTGTATTGAATATCTTCACTTTAAAAAAATATTTTGAAACATATTTGAACACTAGAAAATTCCCCATCTTCAGTTCATAATGATGCACAAACGTTTCCCAGCTATGCTGAAATTCCAGTTCCAGTTTATCTATACAAGACCATAATTGTACATTGAATTTTTGCCCATCTGGGCCTTCTAACACCATATGTTCTCCTGGGTTGTTTATAAACTTTGAAAAAAATGTAGGTGGAATGTGTTGGGGTAAACACAATGCACCTTTAGAATTTATAGATTGTTAACAGTATACATGAAATAAAAGAATGAAATTTTTTGTATAGAGTTATCGGCTTCTGCTAAGTCTCCCAACATAAAAATTGTGCACAAAAAAATATTGGATACATAAAAAGTGATAAGACATTCAAACAAAAAATGGAATGAATCTTGTAACAACATAAAAATATAGAAAGTTCATAGTATTGTAATTATTGAAGAGAAAAGAGAACAAGAATGCAAAATTAAGAATTTCTTGACAAGTATAGAGGAGGATGCAAAAGAACAAAGGAAGAGAATGGAGGAAGAAGAAAATAAGCCTGTAAAATAATATAGTGTTGGAAAAATATGATGGTTTTTTTAATCACAGACCAAAATATCATAAAAGAAATGATAAATGAAAAGATATGGAATAAACCTACAAAAATATCAGTGATGTTCTGGGTTATTTATAAGCTGAAAAATGATCCCTTTCATTTGAGACGCCTTTTCCATTAGGCTGCGGGCACGCTCTTGAAACTTTTCAAAAGTTCCCTAAACATTCATTTGTCACAAACACCTTGATTCAAAACCATTGTGAACATGAAATTTTAGAACATTTTCCTTGGAGCCTTGTTGCATTTTTCACAATCCTAAGTTGCATTTTCATATCCTTTCAAAAGCCCTTCAAAATCCAAAAATATAGTTGCATTTTGCATAATCATTCAAAACCCTAAAACTTGAAAAACATAGTTGCATTTTGCATAATCATTCCAAATCCAAAAAATCCAAAAAAAAAATTTCATTTGCATATCTTCCTAAGTTGCATTTTCACATCATTTCAAAAAATATTTGCATGCCTTAGGTTGCATTCCCAAGTTTTCAAAACCCTAAAAATCCAAAAAAGTTTTGTATTTGCATATCTCCTAAGTTGCATTTTGCATTTAGGTCATCATGTCAAATAGACAACAAGGTTCCTATAAATTAAAAAAATTATAGACCTATTAGAAAAATGTAAATGTAGTGCATTTTTTTAGCTCCACCTGTTATCCATGCATATTCTACACAGTTGCACGTGCATTCTCAATTCAGAGTGGGAAAATCTTATTTTGGATTCGAGGGAGAGAAGCCAAACACATAAAGAACATGCACATAAACACAACAGTTGAGAAACATAAATGTAGATATCACAACAACTAAAAAACATAAATGTAGATATCATGATCATAATTGTTTGGAGACACAACATAATTGAATGGTATACCCAGACGATGCAACACAACCACTACTCCTCTAGTTCCAAGTTGACACTGTGGGATCCAAACACCATAGATAAGGAATAAATTTAGAGAGAAGAGGAGGGTCATAATGACCAAAATAATATAGGGCCCCTATATTATTTTGGTCGTTATGGCCCTCCTCCTCCGCTATCTAAATGTATTCCTTATCTATGGTTTTTGGATCTTGCAGTGTCAACTTGGAACTAAAGGAGTAGTGGTTGTGTTGCATTGTCTGGGTATACCACTCAATTATGTTTTGTCTCCAAACAATTGTGACCATGATGCCTACATTTATGTTTCTCAGTTGTTGTGTCTTAGGACCCCTTATGACCCTTTATGACCCTTTATGATTCCTAAGAATACATCTTAGATGTCTTAAAGTGTTGTAAAGGGTCATAAGAGGCTCCTAGGAGGGGCGAGATGAGCTTCCACTTTCACATGGTTGAACCTGTTAAGTAGAGAATGTTAAACTATTCTTGAAACAAAGAGAATCTCAATATGCTACATTCGCATAAAAGTACCACAGTTGCTAGCTGAAATGAGATCTTGGATAGCATGTTTCAATCAGTAGCAGTTGGCTGTTTTGTGCCCCTTGACCCGATGAAACTCACAGAAGTCTTTGTCATTGTACCACCTTGGTTTGTTTTCCTCTTGTTCAAAGTCTCTGATTGGTGGGAGAGTGATGGTGTTTGATTGTATCAACTTACGTAAAGTGGATTCTATTGGTTCTCCCAATGGTGTGAAATCTCTTTGTTGGAATTGGAACTGTGGTTTGCGTTGATTCTGCTGTTGACTGTTTGACACAGTGGCTGCTTGCATAGGGGGGGTTGGTTCTGGATGTATGCTTGTTGAGTGGGCCCTGTGGGTTTTTGGTTTACCATAGGTGCGCCTTGCAGTGACACCTTGGGTTGCGCGTAGTTGACCGTCTTTACATCAATGACACCATCACTAGTGACATTTTTGTTCTTGTTCCACCACTTAACCTTTTCTGTTGCATTCTTATTTGTATTTGTTTGCATAGGATCTGCAAGGATTCCTCTTTTGACCAAGTTTTGCTCACACCGAACTGCTCTTTTGATGAGTTGTGTGAAGTTTGGCGCCAACTGTAGTTCCGTTGTGAATGACATATCTGGGATCAGATTGTCAACAAACATGACTATCAAGTCTTGTTTGGGCACATCATATGTTATACAGTTTGTTGTGTTCCTCCATCTCTATAGAAATTTCACAAAGGACTCTCCATCTTTCTATTTTATGTCACAAAGGTCCTTGATGCTGACCTTGCGCTTGATGTTATGATGGAAATGTGTGATGAACTTTTCAGCCAATTCTCCCCAAGACTGAATGCCATGAGGTAGATGTGAGAACCATTCCATTGTTGGTCCGGCTAAACTTTGTGGGAACAGCCTCATTAGATATGTCTCATCATGAGCGACTTCAACGTAGCTAACAAAGAACTCTCGTAGATGCTCAATGGGGTTAGTGTTGCCCCTATACTTGTCAAATTTTGACATTGAGAAGTGGTTTGGGAATGGAGACATTTGGATAGAATGATCAAAGGGGTATGGGTATAAATCCTCTGCGGTATAGGATTTAGTTTTCCCCCGATTCTGCATATCCATCATTTGGGTTTGAAGGTTTTGCATTTGTTGCATTAGTATGTCTGTTTGATATTGCGGCTGATGTGTGTGGACATTCTTTTGTGCTATGGTGGGTATGAGGCTACGCCTCTGTGTCCCTTGAGTAGGAACATAGGTTTTTATCCTAGGGACTTGATATTGATTTCCCACCAAGTGATTTGTAACTGTAGGGACAAGAGTGATCCAAGGGGGGTTTTGCTATCGTGACTGAAACTGGTTTTGATAATGGTGGGGTCGGTATTGCTGCTGCTGAGGTAGGGTTTGAAACTGGGGTTGCTGTTGCAGAGGTTGTATATGGGGAAACTAAAGCTGGGGTTGTTGTTGCGGAGGTTGGATATGAGGCAACTGAAGCTGGGGTTGCTATTGCGGAGGTTGGATGGATGTTGGAATGGGCAAAGATGTAGCCTTGGGCTAGCCTTGACTGAAAATAGGTCCTGCAGAGGTAGATCCTTGCGGGCGTGAAGTGTGGATCCCAAGGTTAGTGTGGACGGATTGCAGCAGCGGCATAGTTTCAGAATAACTAGAATTTGGTGGGATGGAAGGCATACTAGTGATCATAGGTGCACTTGGTTGCGAGTTTGTCATGCCTTGAGTAGATGATGTGCTGGCTTGGGTTGGGTCATTGGTTTGATTGGACACAGTCTGCGTTGATGTAAGTGAAGTCAATGTTGGAAAGATCTGTGACACAACCGGTAATATTTGAGTAGTGTTTAGACCTGCGAGAGGGTTTTTGGGCCATATAGTCAATATTCTAAATTTAGCAGGGAGTTTGACTCCTTTCTTTATTAGCATGGCCAAGTAACATTCAGGGTTCCTCTCTACAATAGTGTCAACTACTTTGGTGGAGTAGGCATCTTGTTCCACATCTTTAATCTCTTCTTCTATGATATCTTGGAAAAAAGATGCCCCATAGGAGGGCTCAATGAATAGAGTAGGACTAGTGTTCACGAAGGGATCATTCTCTTGCTCCATTTCCCAAGCGGGGAAATAGTTGATGTAGGACTCATCTAGTTGATCTCTAGCCATAGACCTTGTGTAAGGTCCTCCATGAGGTGTTTGAGACATAGTGTGGTCCAAGTTTTGTAACTAAAACACATGATATAAAGAAAACAAAGAAGAGGACCCTTTCTAAGACAAAGTCCGAGTTATGTTTTGGACAAAGGTAATTCTAAGGATAGATTTTGATATAACTTGATCTCAAAGTGGTGATAAAAGATATGATTTTCCAACCTTTGTCTTGGACAAAGTCAATTTGAAAAAGATGATAATGTTTGATAAGATGAGATCAAGATACTTCCAGTCTGAAATTTTGAACTAACAATGTTTTTAGACAATAATCGTGCTTTATAGAGAAAGGGCAATCTTAAATGTTTAGAGATTCACTCAATGTTCTTTGCGTTTTCCTGGGATAGACACTAGTTTTGGACACCTAATGAAGAATTCTTTCAAGGTTTTCAAGTCAGAACAGGAATATAATATCTTCAGTTAAGAGAATGTGGTATAATTTTACTGATTGCGGTGAGATAAAAAGTCGATTTGTGGTGTTTTATCACACACAAGGCTTTAGATTTGAAAGATTGTTGACGTTCAAAAACCCTAGACTTTTAACACGTTTGACTCATTTTGACAGTTTGAATGTTTTGTTTTGCATTTTCAGAAACTGATCAAAGGAACAAGCACAATAGACACTGTGTTTTGAAAAATGAAGATTAAGATTGTGTATGTTCTACAAATTTTTCAAGTTGCAATGTTATCACGAGGTCTCAACAATGAACAATCAGATTAATCTAGGTCAAATTGGCTTCAGAATACAATGTTATAGGCCCAATGCTTGAATGTCTGTTAGCTCACACAAAAATTGTCACGCTACTAGGACACGAAGGTCCACGTCGTAGGTGCCTGTGTTTTTTCCATTTCCAGGTATTGTTGTCGTGGAGTGAAGATATCTTTCACTACAAAAATACCATGGGACACATATGTTGAGAATCTTGGGGGGAAATTCTGCAACCCCTTGCACTATAATAAAATATCTATTCAGAGGTAAAACAGGTTGGCCTCTAATTAATCAAGGTTGTAGTAAGGGTTCGTGGTGTCTCTCCAATCAGTTTGTACATGCGTGACTCACTTAAGAGCCTAGTTGATCATACTGGCTCCTTAGGGATATTCACCCGATCCAGACTATCATCAACACGCCTTGCCTGAGCTTGGCTATATAAAACAAAACTTTGGTTCATGCCTTGTTTATATACCGGTCGGAAGGATTTACTGGTTTAAGGTCGTCCTCCAAGGAAGAAGAGCTTTCTCTGGATAGGCCTTTCTAAGAAAATAAAGGTTTGTAATCTAACAGTTTGTGCAAGTGCGCCCAAAAATCAAGACATGAGGTGAATCGATTAAGCTCCAATTTTGAAATGTGAACTAAGCTACACCACCATACAAGCACGAATGTCCAATTTTAAGCCCAAAAAGTAGGTGTTGATTTGCTTGTTCAATTTTAAAGCACCAAACTGAAAGATTTTTTTCCTTTGTTCAATTTTAAACCTCACGTTAATTTTAAGCCCAAATCTGAAATATGAGGGGTGATATGTTTTGCAAGCACTATTCGTTTTAAACCCAAATCGACAAATGAATTCTTTTTAGTTTGTGTGGTTTAAACAAGTTAGTACCAAAAGGGATTATTCGCAAAAAAAATGAGAATATGCAAAACTTTGAAGAAAATGAAATGGTGCTTACCAAAACTTACCCTTCTCTATCCTTGATGACTTTGATCCAAACCTGCACAGAAATCAAAAATAATGTCAAAATAAAAAACTGATGGGCAGAGGACTTGGATCTAATATTTGCAATATTTGTTGCGACTGTGGCAATCTTCCTACAACTGCAGTAAACTTCTGTCGATTGCGGAAATAAACTTTCAAATGCGGTAAAGTGCTGTCAATTGCAGAAATTAAGTTACAACTGTGGATCAGACAACTGCGACAGAATTTTTGCGATTGCGGTAGATTTCTTGTGATTGCAGCACAGATTAGGCGATTGCGGAAAAATACCAGAAGTCAGAGACAAGCAAATGGCCAGAATAACTGTGAAAGCCTGCAATCAATTGCGGTATTAAACCAGTCGATTGCGGTGCAGTACGGGCGATTGCGGGAAAATTCCAACAACTGCGAAATAGTACAGATATAAAAAAAAAGTGAGAATTTTAGATTTGCGACTGTACAACCATGGTTGATCTATTCGTTTCTTCATCTGCAAGAGATATTTGGGCTATTTCTTCACGTCAGGTTCACTAAAATGTATGCCTCTCTCTCCGGTTTCCCACAGCTTTCCAAGGGAAGAGGTTAGTAGCAAAGGTTCACAAGTGAATGCAAATCAAGTATACAATAACTACTAAACGAATAACAGAAACATGAGCAATAAAATGTACAAACAAGAGAAGGGAAGACAAGTAAATGCAAACCCCTTGATGCTTGAAGCTTCTATTGTTTCTCTCTACTCCTTCCGAAATGCTGTTCTTGATGCTCAATATTGGCAGGGCAGCGTCTATGACTTGAGAAGCGTCGAGAATTGGACAATTGAAATGTGTGTGTGTGTGATCGCAAGATGGCTTGAATGCTAGAACCAAACTGACATAGTAATGATGCACGAGAGCTTGAAATCCTAAATCCTTCAAATGGTTATGAAGGGTTTATTATATAGGAATTGGTGATGAAATAAATGGTTGAGATCAATCCCAGAGATGGAGAGATGAACGGTTGAGAACAAAAGGAACAGGAGAGATCCTCAGTAAACTCCACCTCTTTATTTGGTTAAGAGGAGATGGAGTTTGGTTAACTGAGGAGCTAATTATGAGTTACCTTTTTGAACTGAAGAGGTGGGTGAAGTTACC
>MU226453.1:97343-109674 GCA_018584345.1 Thuja plicata
CAGTGGCCGTAATGATAAACTTGTGTCCATTTGAAGAGTTGGGATATATTTGTCCAACCAAGTCAAAGGCCCATTGCTGAAATGGCCAATGTGTTATAAAAGGTATAAGTTCTCTGGCAGGAGCATGGATAAGGTTCCCATGTGTCTGGCATTTAAGGCATGCTTTTGAAAATTGAATAGCATCTTTTTCCATGGTAGGCCAATAATAGCCTATTCTGAGTAATTTCTTGGCTAATGAAAATTTGTTTGAGTGTGATCCACATACACCTTTGTGGACATCTTTTAATGCTAGATCGGACTCTTCAATTTCTAAACACTGAAGAAGTGTATCATCGAGACTACGTCAATATAGGTTGTTAGTTATGAGGATGTAATGTGATGTTGTCCTAATCAGGGATCTTTTCTCATTTCTAGATAGATTGGCGAGAATGGTTTGGTCAAAAAGATAAGCAATGATACTGGCATACTGAGATTGATCTGGGGTATTCAAGGTACATATTATCTGGTATTCAGGGTTAGCAAAGGTAGGATAGGATATTTCTTCCACCAAGAAGTCAAAGAAGAATTGATGCTCCTCTAGTTGTAACATGTATGCCAAGGTAGCCATAGCATCTACACCCTTGTTCTCAGATCTTGGTATCTTGTGGAAGGTAACGAAGAAAAAGTATTTCTTCAAATCATCAACTAGTTGCTTGTAGGGCATCAAATTTTCATCTTTTGTTTGATACTCCCCATTGACTTGATTGATAATTAGTTGGGAGTCACCATACACGTGTAACTCAATGATCTTCCATTCCATGGCTAGCTTGGGGTCATTGACCAATGCTTCATATTCAGAGATATTGTTGGTGAATGGAAACGTCAATTTGTAAGATTTGGGAATCTTGTATCCTTATGGAGATATGAAGAGGACCCCTGCTCCAGATCCTTGTTGAGTGAATGAACCGTCAAAGTACATCTTCCAAGGATGTTCTATGAGATGCATGATTGTTTCATCAGGGAATTCAATTAGTAAAGGTTCATCATCCTAGAGTGGTGAATCAACCAATCGATCTGCAAGTACCTATCCTTTGATAGCTCTCCGCTCAACATATTCAATGTCGAACTCACTTAGAATTAGGACCCATTTTGCCAAACGTCCTTTTAATGTTGTTCTGTTCAAAAGATACTTTAGAGGATCGATCTTAGAAATGAGCTTCACCATATGAGAGAGCATGAAGTGTCTTAATTTTTTTGATGCGAAGACAACTGCTAAGCATGCTTTTTCAATAATGCTATAATTGAGCTCATAAGTGACTAGTGTTCTACTAATGTAGTAGATAGCTTTTTCTTTCTTTGTTTCATCTTTTTGCGCCAGTAATACTCCTAGGGATGTAGCTGTAGGTAAAATGTATAGGAGTAAGGGTTTTCCATGAATAGGCACCATAGGAATAGGTGGAGCAGCCAGGTACCCCTTCAATTCTCTGAAGTTTGCTTCACAGTGTTCATCCCATTTGAAGGTAACCCCTTTATGTAGTAGTTTAGTAAAGGGTTGTGCCCTATCTGAAAGTTGGGACATGAGTCTCCTGATAGACTGGAGTCTCCCTTGTAGCGTCCTCATTTGACTGATGTTACGTGGAGGAGTCATCTCTAGAATAGCCTTTACCTTTGCAGGATCTACCTCGATTCCCTTTGCTGATATAATGAATCCTAGAAGATTCCCTCATTGGACCCCAAAGGCACATTTCTTTGGGTTGAGCCTGAGTTGGAATTGTTCCATTCGATCCAATATCTTTCTTAGGTCAGCAATGTGAGTACCTCTTTCTTTGGATTTAGCCAATGTGTCATCGACATAGTCCTCCATGTTCTTGTGCATCATGTCATGGAATATTGTTGTCATGGCCCTTTGATATGTTGCACTGGAAATATTTAACCCGAAAGGCATGAAATTCCAAAGAAAGGTGCCCCATGTGCATGTAAATGCAGTTTTCTCTTGATCCTCAGTGGTGATCTTGATTTGATTATAGCCCGAGAATCCATCCATTAATGAATATATCTGAAAGCCTATTGTAAGATCTATGATTATGTCAATGTTTGGTAGAGGGAAGTCATCTTTTGGACATGCTTTATTTAGGTCTCTAAAGTCCATATAGATCCTGATAGATTTATCAAATTTAGAAACAGGGACCACATTGGAGATCCACACTGCATAGGCAATGACTCGAATAAATCCATCTTTCAACAAATTTTCTAGCTTTTCTTTTACCAATAATGCAACATGAGGATGCATTTTTCTAAGTTTTTGTTTTACGGGCTTCATCTTGGGAGCTATAGATAAGTGGTGCATGATGAGATTAGGATCTAGCCCCAACATATCAGTATAAGACCATGCAAAGTTGATCTTCTTCTCTTTCAGGAACTCTATGAACTGTACCTTCTCTTCTTCTGATAATGTTTGTGCAAGGTGAACTATTTGAGGATTTTTAATGGTGCCCAAGTTTACTGGCTATGTTGGTTCAATCAATACCAAAGATCTTTCCTGAAAGTGTTCAGGGAGGATATCAAGAGTCTCTTCCTTTGGCACCTCAGAGAGGTTTTCACCATTGGATACGTCATTTTTCTTTACTATTTTGGAATCTGATACTACCACGGAGTGGTTTTCACCATCAGTCCACTTTTTATTTTTATTTTTTAGTTTGTGACTAAGAAACTTGATATCCTCTTGTGACATGTTCTCGCTCCTTGCATTGGTGGAAGAAGGGTAAAGTTCACAAGCGTTGAGATAACAAGCTAGGGAGTGGTCATTGGAAAAGTTGAGGATAGGACTAGGATTCATTTCAGTCCAATCAATTAGGTTGGGAAGTACCAATGTTAGGGAGTCAGTCTTTGGGAAGGACAGCATCGTCTTAGCATCAAGACCATTAACCAACATGACACAGTCTGTCAAGTTAATTTCTTTGATATTTAGATCAATAAGAGCGAGATCATCATTAAAATGGTCATTTTTAGTCATATTCAGACCAAACTCTAGTGACTCGTTAGTAGAAGTCTCATCATCATCTCTTCGTAAAAGGAGGCTCCTTGTTTGTAGCCTATGAAATTCTTCTATACTTATGTATTCACTAGTGTCTCCATCAATGATCGGGGGAATGAACTCTTCTTCTGCTTCAGGAGGATCAGTATCATTGAGAGGAGTGTTAGATTGTTTGCTAGGAGCAGAGGGAGCTGCAAACATGTGAATTGTATCTATTCAAATATCTTCAGAGGCAATAGATAGTTGATCCCATTCATAGTCATGAGAGTCCATGACATCATCATCAGATCTGTTAAAGTATTTAGTAATGTTTATTTGATGTACCCGGTTAGCTACTTTTAGATCAAAGTTGGGTAGATCGAGGACATGTGAAATTGTGACCAATTGCCCCCAGTTAGGATGTAAATTTTGTGGCCAGGGTATCTCTTGAGTGATTGTTGCTATGGTGTCTCCTACCTCTTGAATGGGAGGTTGTGCTAGCAGAGGAGTGTGAAGATCGTGTTGTACCTCAAAGCTTGGTACATAGCATTCTCCTTGGTAGTTGGGGTCTTGCGTGCCAACATGTAACAATATTTCATAGGACCATTGCTCTAGTTCATCTATTTCATCCCTCCCTTTATTTGAGTGTGGACTCTCTATTGGAGCGGGTTTATCAGTTTTAGTTTTAAAACCCAGTCATGTCTTATCTCTAGTGTTATGGAACTCCATGGGTATAGGTTCAATGATCCCTCATTCGGTGTTGTTTAGAGGCCCCTTGCCTTTGTATCCCATTTGTGTAAGGAAATCATATCCCTTTGCATACTATTTGGGGGATATCTTTACATGTTTGACCTCAAATTCCACCGGTTCTCCCTTGTAAAGCCAGTCCAAGACAACTTGTTCTTCTGTGTTATCTGAAGAAGATGTGGATGTTTTTATCATGCCAGTTTTCTTATGTACTTCTGGATCTTTAGATGCTAGAGGTGTGAATGTCGATGAAGGTTTTCCATAGGATCTTGGTGATACCAGAAGCTCTATCATTAAGGGAGTCAGGTCCAACTTGTACTCTCCCATACCTGTTGCTTCAAGTTTCAAGGTTTTGCTAAAACTCTTCATAACCATGTCCTTGGTAGTTTAAGGAGAAACTGCATCCATAGCTTCTTTGTTGTGCAGGATCATGCTACCAGCTTTGATATTGTTGTAAGTGTAGTTAGCATCTACAGGAATCGTCACTTCCACCCCATTATGTGGGAACTTTATTCGTTGGTGATAAGTGGATAGTACAGCTTGCATTTCATGAATCCATGGTCTATCTAGTAGAATATTGTAAGCTAAGGGTAAATCCAGAACTTGACATCTGATGTTCCTCTCAACTGGTCTGACTCTGATAGGTAGAGCAATAAGACCTTTGGAGGATCTTTCTTCCTCATCATAAACCTTGATGGTTATCTTGTTTCTAGTGTCAATTGTTTTCTCTGAGAGACCTAGTCTCCTGATTAGATCCAGTGTACAGATATTCAATCCTACACCTCCATCTATCAATACGTGTCTAACATGGGATTTATGAATAAGAACTTCAATATGGAGGGGTTGATTGTGTGGATTTGTCAATGACTTGTCATCCTCTTCAGAAAAGGAGAGGTAGTGTGGCACTTAGATGTGATTGACCATCACTTGAAACTTATCTATATCAATATCTTTTGGAACATTAGCAGCGTGTATAGCTTGTTCTAGGATCTCCCTATGTACTGTAGATATCTTGAGAAATTCAAAAATAGAAATTTTGGCAAAGGTTCTTTGCAATTGGTCTACCAAGTCATATTTTTCTCTGGGGATAGTGACCATGTGTCTTGCTGCTGGTTTAGGAATAGTTACAATAGGAACCTTAGGTGTTGACATTGATGTTGGTTTTGGAGGTCCTTTGATTGTAACCTGTGCTTGGCTCCGTGTTACCACATTTGAGTGGGATGAAGTGTTATTAACTCGTTTGATTGTGATCACATTTATGGATTCGGTTTTGATGTCCAACATATTGATCACATTGTCATTTTTGGAATACATGTAGTGGACTTCGTTACCTTTCCCTTTGGATGTTTCTCCTTGATTGTAATTAGGAAAGGGTTTTTTAAATGTTGTATGATCCTCATTGGTAGTATGTCCATCTACTTTGATCTTACCTCCTTTGATGAGGTCTCGGATGACATGCTTAAGTTTGAGACAATTATTAGTCTTGTGTCCCTTGTTTTTGTGGAAGACACAGTAAGAGTTATCATCCCACCACCTGGGTTTGACCATTGGTTCCCATGGTTTAGAATCGTGAATTGTAAGGAATTTTTTATCCACCAATGTTTTCAAAATGGTTTCAAGAGTCTCCCCCAAAGGAGTGAATGTTCTTTGTGGTTTTGAAGTCCATGCTCGTTCCTTGTTGTTATCATTGTTCACTTTGGGGACAGGAGGTGTTACCTTGGCATCTTTTCTTGCTTGCATGCCATTGGCTAGATTGAATGCCTTGGGTTTAGGATTAATGTTAGAGGTGTTAACCACTCCGTCATTAACAACATTCTTGTTGTGCTTCCACCATTTAGGCTTGGAGTTGGAGCTACTGGTCTTGTTTTCATTTTGAAGGGTGATTTCCCCTCTTTTCACCATGACTTCCTCAATATGGAGGGAATTTTCAATCATTTTATCGAAGCTAGGAGGGTCTTGCATTTGTAGAGCATAGCTCAATTCAGGAACTAGATTATTAACGAAGATTTCCATCTTCTCCATTTCGGGAATGACCCTTAGATATCATGCAAAAATCTTCCTCCATCTTTGTAGGAAGTGTGTGAATGATTCTCCAGTTCGTTGTTTGGTGTTACATAGGTCCATCATAGTTACGTCATGTTGGATGTTGTAAGGGTAATGTTGAATGAACCTTTGGATTAACTCCTCAAATGTCTTGACCTTAGGGTTTAGTTTTGAGAACCACTCCATGGCATTACCTCCTAGACTTCCTGGGAATAATCGCATGAGGTATGTGGGTTCGTGCATGTATTCTATGCTCAGGGCACATAATTCCCTTACATGGTCGTGTGGATCAGTCTCTCCCATGTATTTTTCATACTTTGGCCTTGCCACGTTGGGGGGAAACGGGACCATAGTGATAGTCTTGTCAAAAGGAAATGGACAAATGGCATCCAAAGAGTATTGTGATTTGGGTTTCTCCTTCTCTTGTTTGAGGTTTGTGAGCTCTGTTTGCATTAGATTGAGATTTTTGGTGAGAATAGATATCGGGTTTGGTACCTCCTTTTCTTTGAGATTTTCTACATTATAATCCTTGGGTAACTTGACACCTGAGGATGCTAGATGGAGGAAGTATTTTTCTTTATCGTCACCAATTATTCGTTCCAATAGCTTGTGGATCCATTTACTTTGTTTGAGTTTTTTGTATTCATCTTCAAGGATCTCCTCTTCACTATCTGATCCAAACGAATTATGTTCAAACTTGGGTCTTTCTTCCTCTTCTGTGCCTTCATATTTTTTTCATTTTCCATCATCATAACCCTCAAAATCTTTACTCCATTTGTTAGTGTTTCTATCCATTTGAGGGGAATCTAGATCAAGAAGGGAACTGTGAGATGTTTCTTCTTGAAAGTGTGGTGTTTTAGGAGGTACTTCTGATCCTTTAGGTGTGTACTTGTTGCGTCTCGTGTTAACCATGAAGTTGTTTCTCAACTTTGTTAACGTTTCCCAATAGTGCAAGTAAGGATTTTAGATCGTTCAAGTAGGCATGTCTAGGTAGAGATAATTGTTTGTTGTTGGTGGATGTAAATGATTCCAGCATCAAAGGGTTAGAATGCCCTGATAGTGAGCTGGGAACCAAGTTGTTGGTAGAGAGCGGGTAGACCACACGTATTGAACTGACCGTGAAAGACTGACTAAGAATGCAAGGTGAATGTTTCGAAAGTGTTTTGAAATAATAATAGGGAGACCAGAAGAGACAATAGGAACCAGCTAAAGAGAAAAAAGGGTATCCTAATCAACTGAGACTTCCTAAGAAAAACCTCTACAAGTACCCACTGTCCTAAATTTGAGCTCCCAGATGCGAGCCTCTGATGGTACCAGATGCGATCCTAGAATCTGGATGCGACCTCTTGCTGAACAAATACGATCCTAAACACCAAATACGATCCTAAACACTGAATACGACTTGGGAAATATAGGATGTGATCTTATGATGTCTTTGTCAGTTTTGGTCAGTTCTGAAAAGTTCATTTTTGAAGTGCGTGAAGTTGCTTGTTTCCAGATTGCATTAAGAGGTGTCGTAAGGTGTGAAAAACACTTGTACTCCAGGGTTTGAAATTTGTTGATTGTTTTGAGGAGCTTATCTTTTTAATGATCTTTTGAACACGTCAAACAGTTTTGTATTGTTAGGAGGGTGACTTTCTTAAGGTGAAACAAACACTCATCTTTTCCTATTCTCTAGGTGGAGGATGAAAACCTTTGCTCGTTAACTCAGGTACACACTCAAATGCTAATTAGAATACATCCATCACCAAGCATGCAATGACTCTAGTAATGATGCTATATTAGCCGACTCCAAATGCAAGTGAGGGCACAATATGATGAGTGTCTTGGGGAAATTACTTTTTTCCTTTCACAAAGATTATCACCCTTTCGAGGATGAATCAGGAATTCTTTCAGTTGAAGTTGTTGTAGATTATTGGGCAATCCATTCGAAACTGTCCCCCATAGAATTGTACAAGGAAAAATAGAGGCGTATAGCCCTATGAGTACCTGAATGTAAGTAGTCTCGCAAGCAAGATTGAAGTGGCTCCGCTCTACATATACCCAGATATGTTCAAGGAATGATGTCAAAATTCCAAGAACAAAACCAGTTCCGTCTTCTGAGGCTTTAGCCTATGAGGAAGCAACTATTTATAGTGATTTGGAAGGGTCGGTGTAAGACCTGTCCTCACTTGGGTCATTCCCAGGAGATTTTTTTCTCAATCGGCAGGCCCTCATCTATTTAAATGTATGTAACCAGGATTGGCGAGCTTTGGACGTCTAGATTTCTTATTCTTCCAAAGAAGAAGAGCATACTCTCCTAATCTAAGCTATTTTCTCCCAAAACACTTAAAGCAAAGTTCATTCCTTCAAGCTATGTTGAGCTCGATTTAGTTGTTCCTATTTTAAAGAAAACAGGATGCTTGAAAGGGAAAGTTTGCCTTGTTCAATTAAGCACAAAATTTAATAATTTGTTTTGTTCAATTTCTGATTCCAAAAGAAAATTATATGATTGAACTTGTTCTTTGAACCACAACATTTAGAGCTTTGTGTTGTTCATTTATTGTTTCCAAATTTAGATGATGAGTTTGCTTGTTCATTTATCCCCAATTTCATCACAAATGATAAGACAATGCCCGACTTTCTAATTTTCCTCAAGAGGAAAAGAGCATATTATCTGGTTGTTTTAGCAAGTGGAGAAATGGTCTTAAATTTGGAAAGCAAGTAAATAGAAGTCAAGATGGGGGTTTGGCAACCTGTAAAACCATGTTAGTATATATTGGTATAAAATCCCATAAAAACCTTCAAAAACACCCTGCAAACACTTGTTAAACTGTAAATCATCAAAAACGCCACTTGTTGAAAATGTTAGGATTAGACAAATGAGATGCACAAGATTTTTAACACGATGCGAGCCTAAAAATTTACTGAATGTGATATAGCATACTGGATGCGAGCTTATTTACCAAATACAATTCCATTCTTACCAGATGCGATCCTGAACCGAAAACAACTTGAGAAACCCCAGATGCGAGCCTATTTTTCTGCGGTGTGATGGCGTATCCAGGATGTGATTCTAAATGACTAAAAATGATCCTGTGACCAAATCCTAAGCATGCAAATTGGCAAAAAAATGTTAGAAAATGAGGCCAAGCTGGAAATTGGGCCCCACGGTGGGTGCCAAAAATGTGTGTGTATATTATGTACCTGATAAGAAAGACACAACACATCAATAAGTCATTGCATTAGCTCAAAATAGTTAGACAAGCATGTAAAACCACCTAATATTGACCTACTGCCTTCTAACTAAGAAGAGTGTGATTAGTAACATAATAGCCCTCAGATTATGCTATAATCAGTGACATACACTACTTAGCATGAAGGATTTTAGATTATAAACAAGCTAAAAGATGAGAAAACATGCATTATAGCTCTAAGCATGAAAGTAATAACAATGCAAAAGCATGATTTAAGAAGTGAAATGTTAGTCTAGGATTAATTCAACAACATAACAATGCATTTGTAATCTAGGATGAAGGCCTTTTTTCTCTCAAAAATGGCTTCTATTTATAGAAGAATGAGAGAGAGAGAGGGGGGACAAGGTGAATTTATGAGTTAAAGGACTCATAAATGGAGGTGTAAGAACCATTAATGCCCAAGGAATTAATAAGGTATGGGAGAGACATAGGCTTAAGGCATCTTCATTAATAAGGTATTAATGAAAGCCCTTAAGAAGCATGGGGAGGATGGCTTGAGAAGGTGGACCTTAAGAAGGTCATGCTTGAGAAAGTGGACTTTCTCAAGTGGGTTGAGTTGTTAAGCCTTCCTTAATGGAATGTGACAACATTAGGAGGTGGGTTAGGGTAGAATTAGGATTAGGATTAGATTAGCAAGGGTGAATGGGTTGAGAAGGGTTAGAACCTAGGGTAGAAGTGGTTGAGATAGGTTAGGTTGGGGTTTGAGGGAATATTAATTAAATGAATTAAACTTATTTAATTCATTAAAAAATATAGGAATTAATTATTTAAACAATTTAATTTCTTTTTAATAATTAGGGGACTATAGCCATTTTAATTAAATTAAATAGGCTAGGGGACTTGGTTATTTTGCAAGTGGGTATTTGATTTAGGGATTTATTTAATTCCTTTATAATTAAATACTATAGCCATGTTTGATTTTGGTTTGATTAAATTGGTTTGAATTGATTTAGATCATATGGCTATAATAGTTATTCAGTGATAGAAATCACCTAGGATATTAAATTGATTCGAAGAATTATGCCAAGCAGTAACAGGGTCGTTTGGACATAATCGAGGGTATGATCACACTTAGGGAAAATAGGGTTTATAGTTGGAACAAACCAAATTCAGGTGGTTATAGATGTATCCCTCTATCTTTACATATTATTTTTACTCCATTACCCATGGGCTATGAGGCACCTAGGTTCAAGAAGTATAATAGGAAAGGTAATTCTTAGGTTCATTTTTCTACTTTCACGACTGTATATTTTAGGATGCTTTATTAGCAAATATTTTTTCAAGACCATCAAAAGATATTACATTGTATTAAGTTTTTTTTATAATTCAAGTAATACATTAATACATTTGAGAAATTTGTTTATTAGTTCTTTTAGAGCTTTCAAGTTTTTTTAATTTTTATTTTTTTTTTGTCTTAAAAAATATTTGAATTCAATATTGTTTAGGTGCTTACAACATAGACTTTGTCATTAAATCAAATAAATCAATAATTTATCGATTGATACTATCTACTATAAATAAATAAGAATCGTGTGTAAAGATAACAAATTCATTTTTCACTACCAATATCTCATTTTCTAGATTTTGTATGCATTGCCAAATTCTGATGAACACATAATATTCATTAGAATATACAACCTATGTTACACAATAAAATTATCAGTGTTAAATAGATCTCTTTTGTGCATTTATTTATTTCTTCTTCTTCTTCTTCTTCTTCTTCTTCTTCTTCTTCTTCTTCTTCTTCTTTTTTGTGTTAGGGGTATCCCGATGACCCAACCCACCTTACCTTGGACTTACCTACTACCAAGTTGGGATCAACAAGGAGCAAGTTGGGGTGAGACTAATCCCTTGCAGATGTACCAAGTCACTTGTAATCCAAGTGCATCGGGTGACTCTGGGGTTTGGAGTTGAACTCAAGACCACTAGGGAACACACCCAAGGCCTAAGCCAACTTTGCACACCATGCGAGAAAATTTGTGCATCTCTGATCTCTTTTGTGCATCTCTATACAAACTTGTGAGAAATTCAAAGTCTTGCCTTTCATAAATATTCACAAGCTCATGTCAAAATTTCTTTTACCTAACATGTCAATATATGAGTATCTAAATTCATGAGTAATCATTTGTTCAAAATAATTAGTGTTATGTTTTTTTTTTCTTTTTTCAATTGTGTATATTTGTTGTGTTGTTCATGTTATATTGCTTTCTTTGAGAATGTTAAGAAGAGGACATGATATTATGTGTTTTAAAATATTTCTTCGTAATGTTAAGAATCATTATTATGTTATTGGGGACCTCAGCCAAGCTGTTATGGATAAATCTTTTATGAAAAAATACCACTACAAAAAAATGCAATAAGAATTATGTTTTAAAATTCATATTACAAAAATTGTGTCTCATACAATTTATTAAATGTACATATGCTTTAAAATTACATTATTTTAGATTATAATTGCATCAAAATATGTTACATAAAATAGGCACTAACTTATTTAACTGTAATAATTTTCAATGGAAGATTGTTTGTATTGATATAATATGTGGATATAAATTAGATTTTGAAAACATAATGAAAGTCTAAATCTTTTCAAGAACATGACATTATGATTGAGCTTTTCTTGTATTCATATTGGTAGTAGCAATCTACACAATATATAGAGATGTAGGGGAGAGGACCAGCTCATTGTAATATTTTTTATTGGACTTAGTTGATCTAATGTCTAATATTTATAACAATATTGTATCAATAGTTCAAACTTTAAAAAGTGATTTAATATCTAATATTTAAACAAAATTGCACTAAAAAACATGATTTAAGTTGGCATCCCATGAAAGGAGGCTTTGTAAAAAATAGAGTTGCTTGCTACTTTTTAGGAATATTTTTAAAGTGGTTGTCCTATAAATTTTGTAGTCCACTTCAACTTAAAAGTTTAAAGTGGGACATTTAAGGAAGCTAGTGGTCTCATCAATACAATATCTTTGTCTTCTATACTTTATGCATAAAAAGAATAAACAAAAAATAGGAATGCTTTTTGCCACTTGTCAAACATTTAATTTCCTAAACCCTAATTTCCTAAACCCTAAACCCTAATTCCCTAAACCCTAATTTCCTAAACCCTAAACCCTAAACCCTAAACCCTAATTCCCTAAACCCTAAACCCTAATTTCCTAAACCCTAATTCCCTAAACCTTAAACCCTAATTTCCTAAACCCTAATTCCCTAAACCCTAAACCCTAATTTCCTAAACCCTAATTTCATAAACCCTAAACCCTAAACCCTAAACCCTAATTTCCTAAACCCTAAACCCTAA
>MU226453.1:123297-134789 GCA_018584345.1 Thuja plicata
TTTGAAGCCTAAGAAGGACTTGCAGTCGTATGCAGATTAGCTTGGATCTCTTTTAGAGGTAGTCCTTGAGGGTAGACATAGTCATCATTAGGTTCAATCCTTGATACAGATGATGAAGCTTTAGGAGCTGGAGGAAGTAGATGTGATATGGGAACCATTGCTAGACATGGATTCCTGATATTGATCATGCTTGAGATTAGTATATTGTTCTTCTTTAGATAAATCATTAGGATTGTCCAGTTTAATCATGTCATCATCAAGAAGATCCTAAATTTTATGTTTCAACTCCATATAATATGAAGTTTTATGCTTCTTATGTCGATGATATGCACAATAGTTACTCAAGAATCTGAATCCACATGATGTGACTAGAGGCAATGTGATGAGATTATGCTCAAGAAGTTCCTCTAATGCTGATTGATAAGATTGTCCCAAAGGAGTAAAGATTCTCTCTAAAGGATAAATAGACGCTTTTTGACTTGCAATATTTTTCTTTTGTGGATAGAAAAGGATTTCATTTGATGTTGTCATAGCTTCCTCTACATTCTCTTGATCAAAGTTGGGATTGTCATAAAACTGTTCTTGATCAAAGATGGGATTGTCATACCAAGATTTATCCATGTTGGAAGGAAGTGTGGAGATATAAGAATCATGATCAAATAGAAAAGGACATGTTGATCTTAAGGAGGATTCATCGGATGGAGTATCCTTTTTCCCCTTTAATCCTTGTAGTTCAGATTCCAAAGTTTGAAGTTGTTTTAATAAAGTTGCCCTAAGAATCTCTTCTTTGCTTTTAGACATTGTAAGATTGTCTGAATGTGTGCTTGCTTAGAAGATTGAAGAGAAGGTATGATGAATCAATTGATTGGCTGACAGGTGCTGAAGTGATATCTAAAGTGTTGATTAAGTCCAAGACCAAATGACAAAGGAGATAATGTCCAACTGAGATAGAGGTAGCAATGACTTTGATCTTGAGTCAAGGTTGACGAACCTACTTTTGCAGCTTAGGATAAGGACAATGCAAACATAGAGGATAAGATTGAAATAGATAGTGGGTCACTTGGATTAGCATAACAAAGTTAGATTTTGAAACAATGAGTCAGACTATCAATAGATTGTATTAAAAGATAGGCTAGTGATGTTGATGAGAACACAGATGTGTGAAAATTCAGACAGAACCTTCATAATAGAATAGTAATTTGGACAACAACTTGATAGATTTCTAGATTTCCTTAAAATGACTTCTAATTTGCATAGGCATAAACAAGTTGATTCGCTTGACCGACACTGTGATGATACCTAAAGTGTTATCCAAGTCCAAGACCAAAGAGACCAAGAGATAAATGTCCAACTGAGAAGGAGATAGAAAAAGACTTTGATCTTGAGTCAAGGTTAACGAACCTACTCTCACAACTCAGAACAAGGACAACGTAGACAAAGATGATAAGATTGAACAAAGGACTTGGTCAATTGGACAAGTGTAACAACATCAGATTTCAAGATAGTGATAGGTTGGACTAACAACAGATTGCAGTTGCATGTGAACTAGCAGAAGCGTTATGACAGTGCAAATTTTAGAATAGACAAAATGTAGTAGGATAGACCGATGAAAGACCAAGTTTCAACAAGTTTTTGAAACAAATTTGATAGAGTTTCGACAGAGTTCCAGCAGAGTTTCGATAGATCTTTGACAGAGTGTCGATAGAGTTTTGACAGAGTTTCGACAGAGTTTCAGACAAGACAAGATAGGCAAATATCCAAAGTTTATAGTTGTCCACGTCATTTGATTGTTGTTCTTGTTGTTGTTTCAGTAAACATTCACGCAAAACACATCATGGAAATTGTTTGTAGTACAAGAATAGACACGTCACAATCCTAGGATAGCCAGGGCAGTATCTATTGAATCCCCACTTGAACTGAAGTTCAGCTATGCTTACTCTCAGTGAATAACTTAGAAGCTTAGAAGCACGGGCTCCTCCTTACATATGCACTCACTTCTCAGGCATACCAAGCTTCGGACCCCAAAGCAATTTCTTCCCAAAGGGCTGTTATCTCTACTAAAAGCTGTAAGAATATGGGGAGTCTTAGTTGGTCTCTGACCTTCTGTGCCAACAGATAGAGGGTTTTTGGAAAAATAGAACAATAGTTTGTAGTAAGGACATCCGTTCAGGTGGTTGTGATCAAGTCATTTTCCCAATAAAGGGGGCTCTCCCAATCCGTTTAAAGCAAGGCTTTCACCTTAACGATGTCAGGACTTTAACGCACCACTAAGGTACTGGAGGAGATTTTAGTTGCCACAACAAATTCACACCTGTCTATTGTGACATTAATCACAATAGCATTTTTTGTATACCAGTTTGGAAGGGCTTGGCTTTAGCCTGTTACCGGTTGGGCATCCACTCTCACCGGTTCTGCTAAAGCTCTCGGGAGGTAGCCACTTTAGAAGAATCACATGAATTTCTCTTACACCCAAGATCCATAAAGGCAAGGAAAGAGGATACGTTCATGTAGTTCTTAGGATTACAATCTAAAAAAGACTTCAATCACGCAAGACAATGATTCATTTTAAGCACCAACCGAAGTGTCTTTTTAACTACCAAAAATAGATATAAGAATTTGTGAAAACACGCAAGGTCTTCGACAAACGTCCTACAATAAACCCATTAGTAGTTTGTAATTCCTTTCTTCATTTCAACATCCTGCAATAAACATGTTAGAAGTTTATGATGTATTTTTCTTTATCTCACCGTCGTACAAACCACTGTTAGGCTGTAATAAATAAGATAATCAGAGAACAACAAAGCCCAAAACTTGTTAGCATTAAAAAAATTAGAAAATCATAAATCTGATTGCATATTTTGAAAGTAGATAAAAAATCACACACTTTCAAAAAAAATTATACTCAAAAATGTTACCGTATGAGCCCGTACGAGGCTCTAGAAGTTGCAAAACGCAGGATTAAGTAGGTACAGTGATGAAAACCTGCAATTTCTGATAAATATGTAACTAAAATCTAGAAACTAAGAAAAACCCAAAAATCTTCAGACAATTCTACACAAAATAAAAAAAAGTTTCACTCAATTTGGACCTAAAATGAGTAAGATATGATCGTTTAAAGTTAGACTACAAATTTAAAAAGCTCAATGGTGAAGTCTAAAAAATTTTCAAACCCTGCTAATGTCGTCAACCTGTGAGTTTAAATTTGACGGTTTTGTGGTTGTCATAGAAGGTCATGGGGAATGATGGTTTGATGGCCGTCAAATTTAACATAGTGAAAAAAATCTAATTTTTTTTTTCTTCAAAAATCTACCTCGGGCTGCATGTAGAAAAATCTAAAATTTTCTTTGATTTTTGTGCAACGGGTTGTACGGCCTCTGGGCAAAATATTTTTGCCACAGATTCAACTTTTGACAAATATAGGCATGTTTACAGTCATTTTCAAACGAAACGATGCTTTACACGCAATGGTGCAGTCAAATTTGGCTCAAAATGAGAGCTTCAAAAACACTAAGAGAATAATAGACAGAAGATAGAAGAAATTTTTGAACTTGCTCCATGCTAAAACAATGATGAAATGCATTTTTTTAGCTACAAAATAAGAGTACAAACATGATCCCAATATTTTCAAAACTAATTCAAATGTGATGGCAGAAATAGATGTTCTGCCCCACGGTGGGCGCTAGAAATGTATGTGGTAAATTTGGCCTTGTTAATTCACCATACACTTCAACATAGTCCTTCTTCACCAGGTACACACAAGACTGAATATGAGATTATTCATCATGTCTGCCTGCATGATTTGACTTGTTGCCTTCTATCCAGACGGGGTTTTTGAAATTGCTCTCAGAACGAGAGTCTCACAACCATGGACCAATCTAGGAATGAAGGATTTATCATAATGAATGTAATACAATGCAATATTATGCTAAGAAATGAGAGATATGAGATAATCTAAGACATGATGATCAATACAATTATTCTAGAAATCGAAGCTATTCTATTGCAAAAAATGATATTATTCTATATGAAGCTATGACAATAATTTAGTATTCTAACAATGCAAAAGTGAGTGGGGGTGGGGTTGGAATGAAGAATGAGAGTTCTTTTATAGACTCAGAGATGATCAGAATAGAAACTCTCCTCTTTGAAATAAAACAGATGGAAAAGCCAGTTAAAGTTAGAAAGCTTTATTGAAAAGAATTCAATAAATTATTTTCTTCCTGCTTTAACTATTTTCTTTCTTTGATTTAATTCTATTTTATTTGAATTAAATTGTTTTCTTTCTCTTTGAAGCACAATTAATTCAAAGTTTCCATTTCTCAATAAAAGAAAGATTTTTTGATAGAATATTCAAGTAATTAAATAAATATGACCTCATAATTATTTTTTCTCAATTATCTAAATATTTAAATTCAATTATTGAAAATGAGGATATTTATTTAATAATTAAATATCATTTAATTCATTTTTTATGTGTCTCAGCTAAAGAGGGTGAATTTAATTTAATTAAAGTGCTAGGACTTTATAATTAAATTAATTCGACCATAAGGTTTGTTTAGCCAAATAGGTATTTAGGAATTAAATATGATGTATGATTAATGTAGATTTAGGATTTTCTACATTTGACACTCAGGTCGAGTAGAGTCAGTTAAAACTCAGAATTTCCTAGTACAATAGGACTTTGATGATCCAGAAGAATGACAAATGCAAAAAAATTGGTTAAGGTTGCAAGATGTCAATTTTGAGGTGTTACAGCAGTAAAACTCATTTACTGATACTCAATAAATATGCAGAGTATACCAATCGATCCAGAAATGCATATGTGAAATGTAAAACAATAAAGTAATAAACTATACACACATAACACATATTTTAATGTGGAAACCTGTTAAGGGAAAAAACCACTGGGACCGGTACCCCAAATTTTCACTCTTCTGAAGTGAGCCCTGTTAGGAGCCAACCCTATTAAAGGTTACAAACACACTGTTAAGTGCGACCTTGTTAGAGGTTTTTTACACATAGGTTGTCACTTAGTATCTGGCATCTACGCTACCATCCTTGAATCAGTCTTTAGACTGTCAATAGGCTTTATGCTAATCTTACTACCATCCTTGAATCAGCCTCCTTCTTAGACTGTCAATAGGCTTTAGGTAAGACTCCTTCTACTATCATGAATCAACTTTTTTGGTAATCTGTTAGGATATACCTCAATTACAGAAGACGGTTAAGTCTGTAACCACCTGACATTGGTCTGTTCCAACTATGGACCCTATTTTCCCTAAGTGTGATCATACCCTCGATTATGTCCAAACGACCCTGTTACTTCTTGGCATAATTTTTCAAATCAATTTAATGTCCTAGGTGATTTTTATCACTGATTTATATTAACTATTATAGCTATATGATTCAAATTAATTCAAACCAATCAAATCCAATCAAATTCAAACATGGCTATGATATTTAATTATAAAGGAATTAAATAAATCCCTAAATTAAATTACCCACTTGCAATTAACCCAATCCCCTAGCCTATTTTATTTAATTAAAATGGCTATAGTCCCCTAATTATTAAAAAACAATAAAAAGCTTAAATAATTAATTCTTATATTTTTTAATGAATTAAATAAGTTTAATTTATTTAATTAATATTCTCCTAAACCCCAACCTAACCTATCTCAACCACTTCTACCCTGGGTTCTAACCCATCTCAACCCATTCACCCTTGCTAATCTAATCTTAATCCTAATTATACCCTAACCCACTTCCTAATGTTGTTACATTCCATTAAGGAATGCTTAGCAACTCAACCCACTTGAGAAAGTCAAGGAATCTCAAGATTCCTTCCTTAAGGTCCACCTTCTCAAGCCACCCTCTTACACCCTTCCCTTGCTTCTTTAAGGCTTTCATTAATGCATTATTAATGAAGATGCCTTAAGCCTATGTCTCTTCCATGCCTTATTAATGTCGAAGGCATTAATGGTTCTTACACCACCATTAATGAGTCCCTCAACTCATTAATCCACCTTGTCTCCCCCTTCTCTCTCTCATTCTTCTATAAATAGAAGCCATTTTTGAGAGAAAATAAGCCTTCATCTCATATCCTAAATGCAATGTTATGTTGTTAGATTAATCTTAGATACATATTTCACTTCTTCTTTCATGCTTTCACATTGTTCTTATTTCCATTCTTAGAGCTAGAATGCATGCTTTCTCATCTTTTAGCTTGTTTTTAAACTAAAATCCTTCATGCTAGGTTGTATATGTCACTGATTGTAGCATAATCTGAGGGCTATTATGTTACTAATCACACTCTTCTTAGTTAGAAGGCAAGAGGTTGATATTAGTTGGTTTTGTATGCTTATCTAACCCTTTTGAACTAATGCAATGATTTATTGAAGTGTTGTGTCTCTCTTATCAGGTACATAATATACACACATTTCTGGCACCCACCGTAGGGCCATTTGTCCAACTTGGCCTCATTTTCTAACACTTTTTTGCTAATTTGCATGCTTAGAATTCTATCACAGGATCATTTTTAACCTTTCAGGATCGCATTCAGGATACACCATCGCACCATGGAAAACTAGGCTCGCATCCGGAATTTCCTGGATCAGTTTTAGTTTTAACATGCATATGGTAAGCAAGGGATCACATCTGGTAAGGAAGCTCACATACATTATACTTCATCGCATTCGGTAAAATTTTAGGATCGCATTTGGTTGGAAAGCTTGTGCATTTCGTAGCCAAATCCTAACATTTTGACAAAGTTGTGCTTTTGGTATTTTGCAGCTTAACAAGTGTTTGCAGGTTATTTTTGGAGGTTTTTCATGGGAGTTGAACTAAATGCATACTAACTTGATTTTACAGGTTGCGAACCCCCCATCTTGACCTCTATTTTTACTTGCTTTCAAACTTTAAGTACATATTCCAATTTGTCACTAAACTGACTAGAGGATTATGCTCTTTTCCTTTTAAGGAAATTCAAAAACTCATACATTAGTTTATGGATTGAACAGAATTTGGGGTAAATGAACAAGAAAACACATCACCTAATTCTTTTTGAAAATAGTAAATGAACAAAATAAAGCACTAAATATGTGAGATCAAAGAACAAGTTCAATCGTTTAAATTCTCTTGGATTAGTAATTGAACAAACAACTCACTAAATTTTGTGGTTAATTGAACAAGGCAAACTTTCCTTTACAAGAATATTTTTTTCTTTAAAATAGGAACAACTAAATCTAGCTCAACATAGCTTGAAGGAATGAACTTTACTTTGAGTGTTTTAGGAGAAAATGGCTTAGATTAGGAGAGTATGCTCTTCTTCTTTGGAAGAATTAGAAATCCAGACATCCAAAGCTTGCCAATTCTGGTTACATACATTTAAACAGTAGAGGGCCTATCGGTTGAGGAAAAAATCTCCTGGGAATGACCCAAGTGAGGACAGGTTTTACACCAACCCTTCCAACTCACTATAAATAGTTGCTTCCTTGTAGGCCAAAGCCTCGAAAGATGGAACTAGTTTTATTCTTGAAATTTTGACATCATTTCTTGAACATATCTGGGTATATGTAGAGCGGAGCTGCTTGAATCTGTCTTGCGAGACTACATATATTCAGGTACTCATAGGGCTATACGCCTGAATTTTTCCTTGTGCAATTCTATGGGGGACAGTTTCGAACAGATTGTCCAATAATCTACAACAAATTCAACTGAAAAAATTCTTGATTCATCCCTGAAAGGGTGATAATCTTTGTGCAACAAAAAAAGTAATTGCCCCAAGACACTCATCATATTGTGCCCTCACTTGCGTTTGGAGTCGGCTAATACAACATCATAATTAGAGTCACTGCGTGCTTGGTGATGGCTATATTCTGATTAGCATTTGAGTGTGTACCTAAGTCAACAAGCAAAGATTTTCATCCTCCACCTAGAGAATAGGAAAAGATGAGTGTTTGTTTCACCCTCTTAACAATGCAAAAATGTTTGACATGTTCAAAAGATCATTAAAAAGATAAGCTCCCCAAAACAATCAACAAATTTTAAACCCTGGAGTACAAGTGTTTTTCACACCTTACGACACCTCTTAACGTAATCTGGAAACAAGCACCTTCATGCACTTCAAAAATGAACTTTTTAGAACTGACCGAAACTGACAAAAACATTATAAGATCGCATCATATATTTCCCAAGTCGCATGTAGTGTTTAGGATTGCATTTGGTATTCTGGATCGCATTTGGTAAGCACACAGTCGCATCCAGATTCTAGGATCGCATCTGGTACCATCAGAGGCTCGCATCTGGTACCATCAGAGGCTCGCATCTGGGAGCTCGTATTCAGGATAGTGGGTACTTGTAGGAGTTTTTCTTAGAAAGTCTCAGTTGATTAGGATACCCTTGTTTCTCTTTAGCTGGTTCATGTTGTCTCTTCTAGTCTCCCTATTGTAATTTCAAAACACTTTTGAAATGTCCACCTTGCATGCTTAGTCAGTCTTTCTTGAACAGTTCAATATGTGTGGTCTACCCGTTTCCTATCAACAACTTGGTTCCCAGCTCACTATCAAGGCATTCTAACCCTCTGACGCTGGAATCATTACATCCACCAACAATAAACAGTTACTTTTACCTAGACATACCCACTTGAACGATCTGAAATCCTTACTTGCACTATTTGGAAATGTTAACAAAGTTGAGAAATGAACTTCATGGTTAACACAAGACGCAACCAGTACACAACTAAAAGATCGAAAGTGCCTCCTAAAACACCACACTTTCAAGGAGGAACATCTCACAGTTCTCTTCTTGATCTAGATTCCCCTCAAATGGATAGCAACACTAACGAATGGAGTAAGGATTTTGAGGGTTATAATGATGAAAAACATGCACAGTCCAAAGGCACGGAAGAGGAAGAAAGACCCAAGTTTAAACATAATCTGTTTGGATCAAACAGTGAAGAAGAGATCCCTGAAGATGAATATGAAAAACTCAAACAATGTAAGTGGATCCACAAGCTATTGGAACAGATAATTAGCGACAATAAAGAAAAATACTTCATCCATCTAGCATCCATAGGAGTCAAATTACCCAAAGATTATAATGTAGAAGATCTCAAAGAAAAGGAGGTACCAAACCCAATATCTATTCTCACCAAACAACTCAATTTGATGCAAACAGAGCTCACGAACCTCAAACAAGAGAAGGAGAAACCTAAAACAAAATACTCTTTGGACGCCATTTGTCCATTTCCTTTTGACAAGAGTGTCATTATGGTCCCATTTCCTCCCAACGTGGCAAGGCCAAAGTATGATAAGTACACGGGAGAAACTGACCCCCATGACCATGTAAGGGAATTCTGTGCTCTAAGCATCAAATACATGTACGAACCTACATACCTCATGTGACTATTTCTAGGAAGTCTAGGAGGTAATGCCATGGAATGGTTCTCAAAACTAAACCCTAAGGTCAAGACATTTGAGGAGTTAATCCAACAGTTCATTCAACATTACTCCTACAACATCCAACATGATGTAACTATGATGGACCTATGTAACACCAAACAAAGAACTGGAGAATCATTCACACACTTCCTACAAAGATGGAGGAAGATTTTTACATGATATTCAAGGGTCATTCCCAAAATGGAGAAGATGAAAATCTTCATTAATAATCTAGTGCCTGAATTGAGCTATGCTCTACAAATGCAAGACTCTCCTAGCTTCGATAGAATGATTAAAAATACCCTCCATATTGAGGAAGTCATGGTCAAAAGAGGGGAGATCACCTTTCAAAGCGAAAACAAAGGCAGCAACTCCAACTCCAAGCCTAAATGGTGGAAGCAAAACAAGAATGTTTTTAATGACAGAGTAGTTGACACCTCTAACATTAATTCTAAACTGGAAGCATTTAATTTAACCAATGGCATGCAAGCAATCAAAGATGCTAAGGTAACACCTCTTGTCTCCAAAGCGAACAATGATAACAGCAAGGAACGAACATAGACTTCAAAACCCCAAAGAACATTCACTCCTTTGGGGGAGACTCTTGAGACCATTTTGAAAACATTGGTGGATAACAAAGTTCTTACGATTCCTGATTCTAAACCATTGGAACCACTCGTCAAACCTAGGTGGTGGGATGATAACTCCTATTGTGTTTTCCATAAAAACAAGGGACACAAGACTAATAATTGTCTCAAACTTAAACATTTCATCCAAGACCTCATCGAAGGAGGAAAGATCAAAGTAGACAGACATACTACCAATGAGGATCATACAACATTCAACAAATCCTTTCCTAATTACTATCAAGGAGAAACATCTAAAGGGAAGGGTAATGAGGTAAACTACACCTATTCCAAAAGTGATATTGTGATTAATATTCTCAACATTAAAACCGAATCCATCAATGTGATCACAATTAAAGGTGTCACATCCCACTCAAATATTGTAACACAGAGCCAAGCACAGGTTACCATCAAAGGACCTCCAAAACTGACGTCAACATCAACATCCAAGGTTCCTATTGTCACTATTCCTAAACCAGCAACAAAACACATGGTCACTATCCCCGGAGTAAAATATGACTTGGTAGACCAATTGCAATGAACCTCTGCCAAAATTTCCATTTTTGAGTTTCTCAAGATATCCACAATACATAGGGAAATACTCAAACAAGCTCTACATGCTGCTAATGTTCCAAAGGATATCGATTGTAACAAAAAAAAATAGATGATGAATGATGATGTATATATATTTGTGTGGGTGATGAGATGTTTGATGTTATGTTACCAAAATGTAAAGGAGAAAATTGTGGTTTATTGTTATTTGTGATTGTGATTAAGGGAAGATAAGATGCTCCTTTCTTTCACCCTCAAATACACAAATAGGAGATCCAATTTTGACCAACCCCAAAGGGTTAATGCACAAATGAATCCAATATTTGGAAAGAGACCAAGAAAGGGGATCTTAAATTATGTAAATTGATTGATTAATATGATTAATGACAGTAATTGAAAAGAATATGAGAAAATACCAACCTTACAAAGTGGCAGATCAAATATTTCTATTTTCTAAGATCTATAGACTATTTCTGGAGATGCTGATAGTTGATACCGAACCAGAATAGAGAGATGGACAAAACCCAAAAATATTTTTCTGTTCCAATGTCATCTTATGAAAAAGGTCGACCCTGTACCACTTTTTCCAACTTGATCTGCTCAACTCTGAAAGTGTCCCTGTTCACACAGTCTGAAAGAAATCTAAAAAGGGTATCCAGATCTGGCCTCAGATTTACAGTCCCAAACTTGTACCTACAAGAAAAATGTTTATTTCTTGGGGGAAAGGGGTTTGCCTTGGTCAAACCCTATTTTTGGAATTAACCTTAATATATAATTGAAGTTGCAGAGATAAACAAAGTAAACACATAAATTCACCTTGCTTATTATGTCCTTGTGGCAGATTCGAATCCGTGGATCCACAAGTATGCTTCAAAAC
>MU226453.1:134845-149927 GCA_018584345.1 Thuja plicata
TTGCTTGTAGATCTCCAACACCAAGTCTTGAATGGATTCTTGAACTTGACAAGGGCTTTGGAAGAAGATGGATGGAGAGATCACCAAAAGGGCACTTTTTGGCTTGAATCCTTCAATGGCCTCCAATCGATCTCCTTCATGCAAATGGATACTTGAGAATGATGGATTCTTGCTTCAAATATTGCTTAATTGCTTTCTTGGACTTCACTTCACAAGAATGCTTGATGCTTGATTAGAAGAATTCAATTGCTTGATCATGGTTTTTCATGCTTAGAGAAAATGAGAGGAGAAGGCTCCCTTTTATATGGAATTAGGACACAATCTTCTAAGGAGGCCTACATAAGATAATTAAATTACCATTTAAGCCTTTAACCCTAGGAGAGGATCTATATTAAATATAATTTAAGAATCAATCAATTTGGAACCCACAACAGCCAACCCGGAAGCGGGAGAAAACTCTTTGTGAAGACCGACATCTTGGAAACCAAAAGTTCCCAGGATTTGGACCCTGGGATAGGGTCGAGGTCAGCCCTATCCTAGGACAGGGTCAAGGTTGACCCTATCCTAGGGCAGGGTCAAGGTCGACCCTATCCTAGGAGGTCAACCCTATCCTCAAATCCCAGGTTCACAGGTCAGAGACCCAAAATGCATAATTTAGGCCAGGAAATGGAGGTTAGAGAGGCAGGTTAGGGGGGAAGCCATGTCAAGATCAGGAACCCATTCAGAGGCACTTGTCATGACCCCAAACCACTCACTCAGAAGGATAAACCAGTCTCCTATGGAAGTGCTTCCATTTTTTGACTATACATTTAGCCCCCACTTTAGCAAGAGTATGAGTTCAACACAAACTCTTGGTAAAGGAGAACATACGGAAAAGAAAATCTTATTAAAATCAAAAGGGATAAAGAAACCCTCAATCCCCCAAGGGACTCGAGTCCTTATCATCCTTAAGATCCTGATAAGAGAGATATCACTTAGTTAAGAAAGGAGAAAAAGAGTGTGATTATCTCGCCCAACGAGAACTTATGTCCCATTGTGAACTACACAAAGGTGTAACTAGAAAGATGGAGTTGAACCACCTAGTGAATGTGGCTACTCACTAGTCAACCCATCAAGGAGATCCATTCTTAAAGGGATCAAAGTATTTGCAAATTGAAAACTACCAGGATCAAGAGATCCATGTAAATTTAAACTGGAGGGATCAAGAGATCCTAAAAAAAATGTAAAAAAATATGTCCATGCTTTAAGGATTAGTTTATTTTAATCCATAAAGGGAAAAAGTTTTAAATACCATGCTTTAAGGATTAGCTTCGTTTAATCCATAAAGGGAAAAAGTTTTAAATACCATGCTTTAAGGATTAGTTTCTTTTAATCCATAAAGGGAAAAAAGTTTTAAATATTTTGAAATCTATTTTGAATGTGTGTGTGTGCAAAAAGTGAGTAGAGTGTATGCCCCCACGTTAAAGTCATTGCTAACACTTTAACAGGAGCAATGATTTTAACGGAAACATAACCAAATCTACAGATTACGTTTCCACTGCGAGATGCCCCCAAAAGTGGACAAATCACGATAAATAAAAAATAAACATACATAAGAACACAAAAGGGATCTACCTAATGTGGGGTTAGTATGTTCATAAGTTAATATGTACATATAAATATGATATTATTGCAAATAAATTAACATCATTCTCCAAATAAAGTAGAACTACAATCACAAAGGAGAAAAGAAACTTAAGAATTACGAAGAGGAACCTTTTCAGACCACAACCTGGAGACCAAAAAGAATTAGTGCTACCATGTCACATATCCAAGCATATTATACAATAAAAATAGTTACAAACAATAGCACAAGTACAACATAACATGAAACAACATATAGGAGAATGTAGATACATATAGAAGAATGGAACAACAGTTGTGATTCTTTTATCACCTTATACTAATAGAGTAACAAGGGTCATATAAAAGAATCTAACAAACATTTAGTAACACATTACGAGGGAAGCACATTACAACATATAAGTACAAACAGGGCTACCATGAAGGGTGAGCCAATCAAGCATGTTGTCAACCTTCCCCATCTTGGCTGATGTTATTTGGGGTAGGTGGGCAAATCGCAAGAGGGACTATATCCAATATAGTAGGAATGATAGCCAGTTCCAAACAAGGATCCTCTTGAGAATCACAATGTTCAATACTAGGTGTAATTGTTAATTGAGTTGAAAGCATATGAGGTAAATCATTATCAAGATCGACAATCTCATATTCATCACTAAGATCAATAGGATTGTCAAGAGTTTCCTCCTCATCAAGGTTGATTGAAATAGGATCCAGGATGCGAATAGGATCATCATACTCATTAGTCTTAACATTATGAATATTAGCATCCAATGCATCAGGCATAGGTTGATCAAAGGTAGGTAATGAAGTTTGGATCATAGAAGCACAGGCTCTAGCATTAGCTCTATGCTTCTTACGATGTTCATTAGCAGATTTATTATGTTTAACCTTATTTGACACATGTTGAGAACTAGGAGGAATAACAACAGGTTCTATCACAGGTTCTATAGGAGAATTCTCAATAGGTTGTAATGGAAGAGTAGGAATTTGATCAATTTTATTAGTAGCAATAGATAAAGGAGGTGTTGCAGGAGTAGGAAAAAGACCACGGTTGGAATCAATATGAGGCATACTTAACTCAACAATTTTGTGATGTTTGTAAGCTTGATATGAGCGAAAGAGATGATCAGGTTGAGAAGGACATGAATTAGGTAGTGAAGGCCAAAGAAAATTGAGAGTAGCGCAATCTCTAGGCCTAGAAGGTTGAAACAAACTATGATTAATCATTTTGACTTCTCCATTATGAATAAACTTAAGACATTTATGAATGGGAGAAGAAATAGCATGAATAGCAGTTATCCATGGTAAACTAAATTTGATTTGAAATTGATCAGAAGTAGGAATAATGATAAAGGTAGTATCTATAACTTTACCACAGAGTTCGACAGGTAAGGTAATAGAACCAAGTGTAGGATAAAGAAAGCCATTACAAGTTTGAATCCATGCATCAGATGAATCATAAAAATCATGTTGTAATCCTTTCATAAAATGATTTTCTTCAGTTATGACATTAATTAAAGATTTGGGATCAACTAGACAACCACGAGTTGGTATCTTAGCAATCCTACCATAAATATAAAGGGGACCATCAGGAGCTTTAATTGTTTCTGAATCATGAAAAGTAATTAGAAGTTCCCTAGGTTTCTTATCCTTAATTTGTTTTTGAGGTTGAGGTGGAATTGGAAGTGGAAGTGGAGGTGAAGGATCTTGAACAATAGTTTTGGATGGCACAACACTCTCCACATGATTAACAATGTTATTAAGAGCCTCCATCTTCAAATCATAAACAATGTCTACAGAAGATGGTTGAGCTATAGTATTAGTATCATGTGTAGGTAAAGGATTGGTATAGATTTGAAGGTTCTGGTTAGGAGGAGAAATAGATTTGTTTCCACTACCATCAAGAGTATCAATAGACAAAGTTTTAGAATCAATTAAGTCTTGAATCTTATTCTTTAGAGAATAACATTTCTCAGTGTCATGGCCATTCTGGCAATGGTATTGGCAAAAAGTGGTAGAATCAAAGGATTTTGAAGCTATCATAATAGGAAGGAGAGGTCGAATAGTAGGTAAAGTAATCATACTAGCACTTAACAACCTATTGATGGGGTTTTGCTAACCAGGTCTGCCAACAGTCATAAGTTGTCACCGGGTACCGGGGGTACCGGCCAACTCCGCCTGCAAAGGCTATTCAGGGAAGTTAGACTCCTCGGGCCTCCAAGCACCTGGGTGTTGGGTCACGATGGTGTGGGGCTCAATTGGGAGAAGTGACTATTTTTGAGGGGGATAGCTGATTTCTTCAACTCATTCTCTCTGGAGATTCAGTAAGGTGAGGCTCCTCCAAGCATTCTACACTTAGCAAATAAAATGAAAAAAGATCCTGCAGGGTCAGAAGTACTTCATCTAAGTATAGTTATGCTTAAACATTCAAAACATTGATAATGCTCTGATATACCACACTAAATGCCGAAGACATATGCAACCATCAGCTAGTATTTTATCAGTAGTAAAGGAAAAGAGGTCGTTAATCTACTTGACATATCACAACAGAAGACATAAAGAACATGAAACATAAAAATACCATTAACTTAGAAGTTTGAATGCCAACAACATCATTGCAAAGAATTATCCCTTCTCCATTAATGTTTCTTCCAGCAAGCACTGGTGTGTGATACAATGGTGGCTCCAGGGGAGCACCTAACTATTGGAAAGTGAAACAATGGAGCATTGAGCTCTGCAACTAAAATGAAAAATTGCTTTTTTATTATTGTGGATAGCAAAATCATCAATTTCACCGACCCTTGAAAATGGGCCGGTCTTACTATTTATACACATTTTCTTCTAACCCTAATCCTAACCCTATTTTACATCATGTTTAAATAAAATACAATATTTGGGGGCTGGTACTACCTGTGCCATCCTACAAAAGACCTTGAGATGGAATAGGCCTGACATGTCAGAAGAATGAGACAAGAATATACAGTGGAAGAATCAGCCTTGAGAAGAGAGCCAAGAAAGAGAAGGAAGAAATCAGATCCCCAGGGATCGAGGCTACATGCCTCATAAATGGGAAATGCGGCACCCTGTCTCCAATGTGCCAGGTGTACCTCTAAAATGGCACCTTGAGAAGAGCATCTATCAGAAAGCCAACTGTTGATCTGACACCCCCTTGATGTAGCGAACTATCTTTTGACAATCTTTATTAACCGCTTCTAAAAGTGACCGATCGGCCTCGGGGACTGAGACATGGGTCACTTGAAAGAATTCAAAATTTGGGATCCAGGACTCCAGGATCTGGGAACTTATGTTCTGAAAGAATAAAGAATACAAAATGTTTGGGTTTTCTCCAATCTCCAGAGAAACTTTATGATTGCTTGTTGTCATTGAATTTTTGGAGAAGGTGGGAGATTCCATCCTCATCAATCTCTTTAAGGTAGGACCGCCGGTACTTAGCCGCCTCAATTTGTTCTCCAAGATCCAGAATATTATCCTTGAAGTCATCAGCCATTTTTGCCACATCATGACCACTAAGGATCATGCGAGTTAGCCCCATCATTTGGGTCCCATCCATTCCCTCCAGGGATTGGTATTTAGACTCCATTAATTTTTCAAATTCTCCCATGATGTATTCCTCTGGGGTGTACGTATCGGTGCTGAATGGTTCTGCTCCAGAGACCTTTGTCACAAATACCTTGTACATATTTGCAGAATATTGCACTATGTTGAATTTTTCATGCAGAGCCCCTACCAGTTGCTTAAGCACCTCCAATGCGAGGTCAAGTCTAGAGTGTTAGGTTCTCACAAAGTCAAATGATTCTTCTCCTAGAATCCTGGATTCTGAGACCATCTCTTCCCCGAGGTTGAGGAGCTCTTCCAGCTCTACCTTCCAAGCCTCATAATTTTCTATGTCACCCTCCCATATATTAAGAATAGTCTCTGCCTGATGTAGAACAATTCATGCCACGTACAAATCTAGGAGGGTGGACACTAGGAAACACCCGGTGTTTCCTACTTGTAAAGCGACCCACTCATCGACCGCTTGGGCCTTTTTCTTCATTGCTCAGAGAGAGTCGATGTCAATTTGTGGTAATGGTGCATCAGACATGGAGGCCTCTTAAGGAATGGCACTAATGGGATGGGCCAGCTCAGTAAGCAACCCCATGAGGTTCGTTGTTTTTTCCTTCTCTGCTTTGAGCCTTTGGGCCTCTTTTTCTTATCTGGCCTCCACCACCTTGGCCGCTTCTTTTAATAGGTCCACTTCACCCTATTTACCTTTCTTCCCCAGTGATATCTATATGATATCATAATATTTGGCCTCTATTATTGCTACATCGGTGCCTGGGGGAGGTGTTGCAACAACAACAACTGTTTCTCCTCTCGGCCCGGTTCAAAGATTATGAACCATCCGGGCTTTCTTGGCCTTTGGTGGTTCTTGGACCTGGGATGTCATCTTAGCTAGAGAGAGATGAGCTCTTGGGGTGGATGGAGCCTTTCTCTTCTTTCTCTCCACTAACCACTAAGGTGGTAGGGGTGGCTTGTTCACCAAAGTCTGTTCTTTTGGTTCTTCCTCGGTGCCTTGTTGTTGTTCCTCCTTAGTGGTGTGGGTCTCACCTACCCCCTTTTCTTTATTCTGGGCTTCATCAAGAACATTTCTCCCGGTGATGTCTATCTCTTCTACCCTTTCCTCTGTATCTCCAGCCTTGTCTAGACGTTCATCAGCTGTCCTGGGGGTTTCCTTCTCTTGTTTTTCTTTCATTTCTTCAGCCTCAGTTGTTGGGATTTCTTCCTCTTCTGATATATCTTTTGGAAGTAGGGGAGGTACCGGGCCAAGATTTAGTGTTTGTGTTGTGGTTATTACCTACCCAAAGTTGCTCTGAGGAGTGGCACTTGGAACGTGGCGGCTGAGGTTATGGTTGCTCCCGTAGGTCTGGTTCCCTTAGTAGGTGTCGCTTGTTCATTCTTCCCTTGTTGGTCCACCCCCAGATCTTGCATCTCTGGAGCCTCGAAGGTGATCTCCAGCTCTGTTTCCTTTTCTTCTTCCATTTGCTCCTGCTCTTGCATAGTTATTTGTTCCTCAACCTCTTTTTCTGCTGGGACTTCAACCTCCTGCTTGATGCCCCCCTGTAAATTACCAAATTCATCGATTGTAAAAACATCATCAAATTCATCCTGTGGAGGAGGGTTGTCTAGGATATCGATGGGTTCTTCTTCCTTCTCTGGCTTTGGGGAGTCAGAAGAGAGGATTTCAACTTGTGGGGCCTGGGACATCCCCAGCTCTAGCTCATTTTTAGGCTTAGGGTCAAACCTCCTTCTTCTCCAGGTAATCAAGGGTGGGCCCGCATCCTTTATTGCTGTTTGTTCCACCGGATCCACCCTTGTTGCATTAACCATTAAGGCTACTAGTGAAGGGGAGGATGAAGGGTGAACCAATCTGGCCATGAGCACTAGGGTAGCCAGCCGTGTGATTAGGTTCTCCCTCATTTGCTAGGAGGCTACTACCAATTGCCTTATCTATTCTTTAATAGGGACTCATTGCATAGGGTGAGTTGTATCTATTCCTTTTCCTTTATCCATTCTCTATGAAGAAGTCCTGGCCCCCAGAGTTTCTTTTGGTGCTGGCAGGGCTAGTCTGTGGACACTCTCGGGGCACATCCTTTTGAAGTAGGCATGGCTGCGCTCCACCACCTCACGAGTGAAGTACTCAATAGTGGACCCCTCCTGGGCATCCCAATTTACTGGTGGGAGAGTCATTGTATTGATCCCCTTTTCTTTGTACTGGGGATCGATCATGGGGCCGGCATCCGAGAAGTCCTCTGGGAACCTCCAAAGCTTCAATCTTTCCATCATGCCTGTCGTCATCCTGACATAGTGCCATCTTTGGACCTCCATGTCATCTTGGAAATCTTCCCAAAATTCCTCCATATGGTATTGATGGGGCTCTGAAGCCTGGGGAAGTGCCGCTGTAATCTTTCCGTGCGGATCAAAATTCTTCTGCGTCAAGTAAAACTCTGCCAAGTTATAGCTTTTAAGCTCATTGTCTGCTTCTTTGGCGGTGGCCAGACTGCATGAATAATTCCCACAAGTGATTGAGAATGGAATATTGGTCACCTTCTTCAGGGAAAAGAAGGCATGCAGCTCCATTATCTGCCTACAGAATTCCAATAGGACTATCTTGTCCCCACAGTGCTTGGGTAACAAGTAGGGTTTCCCAGAGAAGCTAGTCACCCTTATATATGTATGCTACTGGTATTGAATATAGTAGTGTCCATAACTCTAGACCAAATTTATCGCCTCTATGGATAGGCGGTATCCTGCATCCTGGGTTGGTGTGAGTAGGTGATAGTAAACGAACGCATCATTTACTCTGCAGAAACTAGGGAAGCTGGCCTCCCATTGAATCTGTGGGAAGTAATCCCATGGGGCTTTTTGATCTGAGTCAATCCCAAGGATGCCATCTATGATTAGCCCATGGGCATGGGGCCTCTGCTATGCCAGGGCCCAGAAAACATAAGAAGTCATGTAAAATATCTTCTTCTTGGCCAGTTGGAGGAACTGGGAGTCGACATGGTTTGAAATTATAGCTGACCAGTCAAAAAATTCTCCAGCCGTACTTATGCTGAGAAAGAAGTAGTACATCCACCCAGAGAATTCTCGGGCATGTTGTTTCCCAAAGGCTTGGCATAGTTCTATTATCCCCATCTGGATGCTTTCCTTAAATTTGGACCTGGGGATCTCTAGCTTCATTCTTTTGGGGTCCCTCTTCGGGACTTTGAGTCAATTGTTGTTCATATAAATACGGGCTGCCTCCTCCTATTGCTTGAATTGGGCCAAGGCATCAGACTGGGTGACTACAATCAGCTTGGTGAATTATGGGATTCCCAAACCCCTCTGGAAGGTATTAGGGTCGAGGGACACTAGAGGAGTGGGGTACCCTATTGGCTCCGGAGGTGCGAGCATAACAGCCTGAACAGATGGGTTTTCAAGAGCCGAGAGTGTGAGAATAAGCTCTGGTGACTGCACTGAGTATGGGAAGCAAGCTGCCTTTAGGATCCTAGAGTTTTCAATTTTGATTTCCAAAGGATCTCTGGCTTGTCGTTGAATGTACATGACTTTGACCAAGGCTTGCATTTCTGGCCATGTTCTGACGCTGGTGTCGGTAAAAAGCTGGATCAATGACTCAATCTTTGAGCCTGCGATGACTCTATCTTTAACGTATTTCAAGCTTAAAGGAATCTTCTCCAAAGCCTTCTCCAATTTAGATTTTATTGATGCCCTGGTGCTTGCTGTAGATGGAAGTTCCAGACTTTCGGGTGGTGAGGATGCAGATGCTTCAGACATGTTTGAGGTTATACTTCAGAAACCTGTGAGACAGAGTGACCGTCAGAATGCATTAATAAATAAATACTCTGGGGTTCAGAGATCTTACCACCGTGATGTCTACTTTCCCTGAAAAGTTAGTTTCATTCAAAAAATCTGGAAAGCACATATATTATGAACTTAGGAATTTGATTGACCATCCGAGTCTGGGAAATTTATCACATTTAGTAAGAAAGACATGGGATGGATGATGGTAGGAGACCCAGAGCCCGGAGAAGTAACCGTTGGTAAAGATGTGCAAAAAAAAGGGCAAACCATCAGGCCCACATGGATGCCACGTGGGTAGGTAATAAATAGGAGTTATGGCGATGATGGCGGAGCCAACTGTCTGAATGCACAAAAAGTGAAGGCCACTTGGATAGATTTAAATGCATGGATGGGACATATATGAGGGTCAGGCTAGTTTTATAGAGGAGAGAGAAAACCACATGTTTGAAACTGGCCGAGAGCTGAGTTTCAAACATGTGGTATTTTTCTCAGAATGAGCTTACGGGCAGAAAACTAGCAACACGGGCAACTCGGTGAGCTTTTTAAACTACCCAGAAGGATATACATAGGATATATATTAGAGATAAGGGATATATACATGGGGAATGGAGGGATACATAACAAATATGTACTAAAATTACACATATACACATCGCAGAATGAATATCTACAAGAAACCAGGAAAATGCAAACTATTTACAGCTTTCTACACTATTTACAGACTAACTACACCTGCATAGAGGGCGGAAAACCCTCTGGCAGAGTCGACCCACCAATAGGAAGCAAAACCAGAAAGAAATAAAAAAGGCCAAAATAGAAGAAAGAGGCAAAGACAACCAAAAATAGAAAGAAAACAACACCAGATAGAAGGAAAATCAAAGGGAAAAGAGGCACCAACCTGAGAACACAGAAAGGAGAAGGAAAGAAGCCTCCATGGAAGCTTTGCAATAGCTACAACTGCCAAATGATCACAACCTACCACTACAAAGCACTCATAATCACTTGGAAATGATGGAAGTATTTAGCACTAGATTAACATTAAATATCTACAAATTGCTCTGATTGCTTGAGTGTTTAAATTGCGGTAAATGTGAAAATGACAGGTAACTTCTATTTATACCTGTGGTAAAAAGAAATCCACCTTTCCATCAGCAAACTCCGGACAGACAGACCTCTAGATTCTGGGCTCGGGGATTCCCTACGATGATATCACCTTAAGGAAAGAGAATATCGTGGCGAAGAATCCTGGAGTCCAAAATCTAGCTCCCGACAAAGGACGACAAACTCCAGGATCGGCCTCCTAGAGGCACGAGAAATTGACAAAACAAAACACAACCACGGGGAAGAAAACCCTGGAGAAAGAAAACAAAAGGAGAAAGACAAGGCAATAACCAAAAGAAAAAACAAAAGGGGGGGGACCCAACATTTTGTACACAAAATGTAGGGATGAGGATGCAGAGCATAACAAATAGTGACTATCTAGGACAAATGCCTTAGTTCATTTGAGAACTACAGGATCTCTGGTTAGCAACACTAGAACAAGTCACTACTTGAAGTATCTGACAGGCAAAGAGAAACATATCTAAGAGAATCTGACCACACGAGATCCATTCCATAGTCTTTCATCAATGGTGGAGTGTGTGCTTTGGAAGGAGATCAATGACCTCTGGGAGAAGTAGAGAAGAGGAACTAATTACATTGAACTAGTCATCAGATTTATTCATTTCTCCTGGAGACCAGAGCTTCGTCCCGCTTTCCTTTTTCTTGTTATTTTATTCATTTTTAGGTGGGAGGGCGGTACTTATTTCACCATTAAGCTTAAGCTCAGCTAATTTTAATGGTGGTACTTCTTTCACCTTTCCACCTATTTTATATGTTGAGTAGGGGATAAAACTCTGGATCCAAAAAGAATTCTTTAAAGTTTCAGACCTGGGTCAACCAAATAGTACAACCGATCTACCCTCAGCATGTCTGATTACTTGTTCCTTATATTTTTTTGTTCACTGATTGCCAGACCTCTGGAGATAAAACCCGATGGAGATTGCTCAAAATGTACCACCAAACCTGTAAAATAGCTCTGAAAACTGGGCCAGTTCCACTATGCTAAAGATAGATTCTTAAGTTCACCATGCTACAGACATCGCACCGGAGACTAGAGTTTATGCGAAGCATTCCAATCCTTATGAGAACAAAATGTTAGGACCCGAAAAGAAAACCAAAAACAAAAATAAAAAACACCAAAAGAGGACTGCCCCGGAGGGAAGCTGACAAGGTTATTTACAAGATACGGTACCTCCCAACAAGGCACCAGGAAAGAAATATTTACAAGTAGAAGGCTTTACATAAAGTATAATTTTGGACAAACTTACCCTATTCAAAGTAGTGTTTTAGAAACTGTCTATTGATGGGAAATGGGACAAGTTCCCTGATCATGGTGTTAAGGTGGTAAGTATTTTCCCCACAGATTTCTGAGATTAAATATGGTCTGAGCCAGAGCCATTGGAACTTGGTGTGTTTTCCTTTCTTTTCCTGGGCCTTGTCCCACAACAGGACCAAGTCCAAAATCTTAAAAGCCTTGTATTGGGCTCTACGGTCAAACCATTATTTTACCACTGCTTGATGATGCGCAAAATGTTCAAGGGCTACATCTCACTATTCTTCCATTCACACCAGATTTAGGAGCTGAACCTCTATAATGTTGTCCCTGTTACTGAATTCCTGCATAAAATATAAAACTAGAATCTGTAAGTTAATTGGGAATACAGGGTTCTGGCCATAAATCAGATGGAACGGGGATGTTCCCAGGGTGGCCTTGATTCAAATGCAATCTGCCCAGAGGGAAAACTTCAACTTTTGATGCCAATCCCAGGGATTCTGTTCTAGTAGGTGTTTGATCACTTCAAGTAGATTTTTATTCATAGATTCAGCAACGCCATTCCCCTAGGGGTAATAGTTGCTGGAAAAATTCAGAGTGATCTTTCGATTGTAGGTCCACTCGAGTAATTGCACCAAAGAAAATGTCAGACCATTGTCACATACCAAAGCAAAGGGCATTCTAAACCTTGTGACAATGTTTTCTTTCAGAAATTTGATAACTACGTCTGCCGTGTTATTCTTGCATGGTATAGCCTTGGACCACCGGGTGCAGTAATCAGTAGCAGTGAGAATGTATCGGTGGTTGGTAGATGAGTTCGGGTTGATTTCTCTGATGAAGTCAAATGCCCATTGGGCCAAGGGCCTAGCCTCAAAGACTGGTTACAAAGGCATAGCCGGGTTACGCTCACGATGCACCGCGGTTTGGCAAGTGTGGAATTTTCTTACATGAGTGTAAACATATTTGAATATATAGGGCCAATAGTATCTGTCCCAAAGGATCTAATGGGCAGTGGTGTCGGCTGAGCCATGCCCGATTCCAAACTCCCTGTGAAATTCATCAATCACCTTCACAGCTTGGTCTCTATCGATGCACCGGAGGTACACTCCCTCGTAGTTCCTACGGTAAAGCGCGGAGTTTTTGATCATGAAGTGAGCGCTTCTCATCTGTAGGGCACAAAATTTATTAGGAGGTAACCCCTCTAGGAATTTGTTATTTAGTAGCAAATATACCTGATCGGTATACCACGGGTCTCGAGTGATGGACTCCACCATGTAAGTTTGGCATTCTATGCAGGGAGTCTCCTCTACCATTGCTTGACTTAGTCCCTAGCCCCAAACTATTCTCATGGGCTACATCTCTAAATCATATTCCTAGAGGATGGCCATCCATTTCCTCCGTCTTTCGCCCAACTCGCTCTGCATTAGCAGAGACTTCACAGCTTGGTCTAGAATGATAGCGTGCACCTTACTCCGGAGAATGTAATGCTAAAACTTCTTCATGGTGTGAACTAGAGAAAAGGCCTACTTTTTTAGTGATGAATACCAGACTTTAGTGTTCTTGAAGGGGGAGCTCATGAAAGATATTGGTCATTCTTCCCCTTCAACCTTTTGAGTCAACACCGCCGCGGCAGAATGCGGTGAAGCAAAGGAGTAAATGTAAAATGGAAGGGAGTAGTCCAGACTAGCTAGGACGGGTGCTTCCATTATTGTCTGTTTGGTCTGGGAAAACACCTGCTTTGCTTCAAGACTCCACTCAATCTTGGTATCCTTTTTCATCATTTCATTGAGCGGTTTGACTATTTTGGTGAATCCAGTGATGAACCGCCAGAAGAAGTTGATCCTTCCGAAGAAAGATCACATCTCTTTCTTACATTCGGGCATTTTTAAGTTTATAAATGCTTCAAATCTCTCAAGGTCAATGGCTATGCCCTTCTCAGAGATGATATGCCTGAGAAACTTCCCTTCGGTGACCTCAAATATGCACTTCTTAGGGTTGAGGGATATTCCTTATCGGCAACATCTCTCACAGATCTGAGTGAGATGGGCAGAATGATCACGCCTTTCCTGGGAAAATATGGTCCAATCATTAATGTAGATGATTATGCACCGATTCACAAGGCCCTCAAACGCAATATCCATGGCCTTTTGAAATGTGGCCCCTGGGTTAATCAAACCAAAGGGCATTCTCCTATATGCAAACATTCTCCACTTAGTGGTAAACAATGTTTTCTCCCTGTCTTCATACTTAACCATGACCTGGTTATAACCAGAGTACCCATCAAAGAATGACATCATCTGGGATCTATTCACTATCTGTAACACCTCATCCAACAAAGGGAGAGGTTGGTTATCTTTCTTGGAGGCCTTATTCAAGTTTTGGAAATCTACGCAAAGGCGAATCTCACCACTCTTCTTCTGCACAGGGGCTAGATTGGCAACCCATGTAGTGTGCCAGATTGGAAAGATTATCCAGGATAACAGTAATTTTTCTACTTCTTGACAAATCAGAGGCTCAATCAGTGGGTTGACCGGTCATTGTTTTTGTCGAAAAGGCTTAGCATCATGTTTCAGGGGAATAGTATGAGTCATAATGGATGTGTCATATGTTTTCAAATCCTCATAACCCCATGCAATTACATCTATGTATTATTAGAGAACCGTGAGAATCTTCTCCTTCTCCTTAGGGGAGCAGGAGGTGCCAATGTGGATTATCTTTTCTTCACCAGGGTGGCCGATGTTTACCCTTTCAAACTTTCCTCCCTCAAAGTAAGATGACATCTTTTCCCAGGCCTAAGGGTCTGAGTCAAAGATTTGTTCAAGCGCAACCATCCCCTTTGGGATGTGTTGGGTGAGTAAGAGTCGCCTTATTTTGAACTTTTCAAGTTCTCATGTCTTCATTAGTCAAAGCTTCACTCTGTCTATTTTTCCACCTTGTTGGTCTTCCCACGAGCCTTCGCACATTTGAGTTTGTCAAATCCAAACTTTCGGCATCGTTGTATCAGTTTGGTCCGTTTTAAAACCGATAACATATCCTTTCGAGTCATTTGAATCACTTCGAACCTCTTCAAACTCTGGTTCGAAGTAGTTCGAAGGAGTTCAAAAGCGGCCTAAGTCCTTTATTACTAATGATGTGTTATGCAAGAAAGCGTGTGGCATTTTCCTCTTGAGAGAGGTTGAACCTCTTTGAACCTCTTCGAACTCCGGTTTGAAGTAGTTCAAAGTAGTTCAAACGGACTGTCGGCGTGATCAATAATGATGTGATGTCCTAACAAGACACGCCGCATGACGTGGCATGATTCCATTGGACGGACCAGTGCGCAGAAAATGAGGCAATCACTTGCACGGGTGGGAGATCTTTGGTTTGAGATTGAATAATGATGATCGAAAAGGTGGCGGATCCCGAAGAGTTAATTTGATCTGAAAGCATTTATTTCTTATCACCACTTGGTATCAAAAACCCTATTAATACTCGCATAATGGAGTATATTTCGTGCTTCAAGCGGCAACTAAAAATAGAAGCTGGGTAAGTCATTTTTCCCTTTTGTACATTGCAGGGTCTGGGCACTGGAAGGGTGGTCTGGTCGAAGTTCGAAGCGTACAGGTAGCTTCTTTCAAGCTCTACCTCTCATTTCTGGTTATTCCTTCAAATTCATTAGTTCAAGCAGTGAGCTGGTAGACTTTCATATTCTTAGGCAAGCATGAGGTCTGTCATGCATTT
>MU226453.1:190146-200576 GCA_018584345.1 Thuja plicata
GATAAGATGCTCCTTTCTTTCACCCTCAAATACACAAATAGGAGATCCAATTTTGATCAACCCCAAAGGGTTAATGCACAAACGAATCCAATATTTGGAAAGAGACCAAGAAAGGGGATCTTAAATTTTGTAAATTGATTGATTAATATGATTAATGATAGTAATTGAAAAGAATAGGAGAAAATACCAACCTTACAAAGTGGCAGATCAAAGATTGTTATTTTTTGAGATCTGTAGACTATTTCTGGAGATGCTGATAGTTGATACCGAACTGGAATAGAGAGATGGACAAAACCCAAAAATATTTTTCTATTCTGATGTCATCTTATGAAAAAGGTTGACCCTCTACCACTTTTGCCAACTTGATCTGCTCAACTCTGAAAGTGTCCCTGTTCGCACAGTTTGAAAGAAATCTGAAAAGGGTATCTAGATCTGGCCTCAAATTTACAGTCCTGAACTTGTACCTACAAGAAAAATATTTTTTTTTGGGGGGAAAGGGGTTTGCCTTTGTCAAACCCCAATTTTGGAATTAACCTTAATATATAATTGAAGTTGCAGAGATAAACAAAGGAAACACATAAATTCACCTTGCTTATTATGTCCTTGTGGTAGATTTGAATCCGTGGATCCACAAGTATGCTTCAAAACATGGAATGTAGAATGGAAGGATTTCTTTAATCTCTTTCTTGTAGATCTCCAACACTAAGTATTGAATGGATTCTTGAACTTGATAAGGGCTTTGGAAGAAGATGGATGGAGAGATCACCAAAAGGGTACTTTTTGGTTTGAATCCTTCAATGGCCTCCAATGGATCTCCTTCATGCAAATGGATACTTGAGAATGATGGATGCTTGCTTCAAATTTTTCTTAATTTCTTTCTTGGACTTCACTTCATAAGAATTCTTGATGCTTGATTAGAAGGCTTCAATTGCTTGATCATTGTTTTTCATGCTTAGAGAAAATGAGAGGAGAAGGCTCCCTTTTATATGGAATTAGGGCACAATCTTCTAAGGAGGCCTACATAGGATAATTAAATCATCATTTAAGCCTTTACCCCTAGGAGAGGACCTATATTAAATATAATTTAGGAATCAACCAATTCAAAACCCGAAACAGCCAACACGGAAGCGGGAGAAATTTTTTTGTGAAGACTGACATCCTGAAAACCAAAAGTTCCAAGGATTTGGACCTTGGGACAGGGTCGAGTTCAGCCCTGTCCTAGGACAGGTTCAAGGTTGACCCTATCCTAGGGTAGGGTCAAGGTTAACCCTATCCTAGGAGGTCAACCCTGTCCTCAGATCCCAAGATCATAGGTCAGAGACCCATAATGTAGAATTTAGGTTAGGAAATGGAGGTTAGAAAGGCAGGTCAGGGGGGAAGCCATGTCAAGATCAGGAACCCATTCAGAGGCACTTCTCATGACCCCAAACCACTCACTCAGAAGGCTAAACTAGTCTCCTATGAAAGTGCTTCCATTTTATGACTATACATCGATATAGACAAATTTCAAGCGATGGTCAATCACATCTCATTGCCACACTACCTCCCCGTTTCTGAAGAGGAAAAAAATTCATTGACCCATCTACACAATCAACCCCTCCATATCGAAGTCCTTAGTCATAAATTCTGTATTATATGCATATTGATAGATGGAGGTGCATGATTGAATATCTGTACACTGGATTTTGTCAAGAGACTAGGTCTCTCAGAACAAACAATTGACACTAGAAACAAGATAACAATCAAAGCTTATGATGAGGAAGAAAGATCCTCTAGAGGTCTTATTTCTCTACCTATTAGATTCAAACCAATCAAGAGGAACATCATATGTCAAGTTTTGGATTTACCATTGGCCTACAATATCCTACTAGGGAGACCATGGATTCATGAAATGTAAGCTGTACCATCCACTTATCACCAATGCATAAAATTCTCACATAATGGGGTGGAAGTGACAATTCCTACGGATGCTAACTACACTTGAAACAATATCAAAGTAGGTAGCATGATCCCACACAAAAAAGAGGCTATAGATGTAGATACTCCTGAAACTACCAAGGACATGGTTATGAAGAGTTTTAGCAAAACCTTGAAACTTGAAGAAATAGGTATGGGAGAGTACAAGCTAGACCTGACTCCCTCACTGATAGATCTTCTGATGTCACCAAGATCCTATGGAAAACCTTCATTAACATTCACACCTCTATCATTCAAAGAGCCAGAAGTACACAAGGCAACTGGAATGATAAAGGTATCCACATCTTCTTTAGATAACATAGAAGAATAGGTAGTCTTGGATTGGCTTTACAAAGTTGAACCAGTGGAATCTAAGATCAAACATGTAAAGAAACAGTATGGAAAGGGATATGATTTCCTCACAAAAATGGGTTACAAAGGAAAGGGACCTCTAAATGACATAGGATGAGGGATCATTGAACTATAAGGAAACTCAGGTGCGAAAATAGCTTCCTACACTAATCTCTAAAGGAAAGTATTGTGCAAATTCTTTTAAATCCTTACAATTTTAGACTCGTTAACTACTTTAACAAAGATATTGCAACCATATACCATGCATATAGAAAATAGAGAATGACACAATGATTTACCCTGGGGAAAACCTTTCGGTAAAAAACCCCAGCACTCCAAAACCTGCACAATGTATTATCTTCAACACAACGGTTACAACACACTTGCAATGCAAGTTCTTTCAGGAGACAATTGACACACACAGACAAATCCAGTAGCACTAGATTATACCAAAAATAAACTCTTTTTGTATCGTTTCCTATAACTGTAAAAATGCTTATATCATTACGCTTTCCTTTTTAGGGCAACTCCCAAAGATAGCTGTATTAGGGTTTTACCATTCTCTGAGAAAATAGGATCAAGGATTGGAAGAGTGTATAGTACTCAACTTTATCAGTTGCCACATGTCATTGCATGTCTTCACCTATCATTGAAATCTCCTATAAATAGCTCTTATGTGTCATAGGAATCTGTCATAACCGTTTCAGCCATGATCTCCTTACACACAATTCAAGATGCCGACACATCAAGTGGAGTGACACATCAACATGCCAACTAGACATATACACTCACACTTAATTCCATTATTTGCAAGAAATAAATTTTACAAAACAAATAATAAGAATAGGAATTATCCAAGGTTGAGACACCTTATTCCTAACATGAACCTATACCCATGGACTTCCAGAACAATAGAGATAAAACAGGACTTGGTTTTAATACCCACTTTGATCTACAAACAGCTAATCGAGTACATCAAATAGCCATTGTTTAATACTTAAATAGATCTGATGATGATGTCATAGAATCTCATGACTATGAATGGGATTGACTATCTATTGCCTCTGAAGATATTGGAATAGATAGAATTCACATGTTTGCAGCTCCCACAGCTCCTAGAAAATGATCTAACACTCCTCTCAATGATACTGATCCTCCTGAAGTAGAAGAAGAGTTCCTTCCCCTGATCATTGATGAAGACACAGGTGAATACATGGGTCTAGAAGAATTTAATAGGCCACAAGCAAGAAACCTCCATTTACAGAGAGATGATGATGAGATTTCTACTGACGAGTCACTAGAGTTCGATCCACATATGACTAACAACAACACTTTTTATAACAATCTCACTCTTATTGATCTAAATATCAAAGAAATTGACTTAATAGATCATGTCATGTCAGTTAATGGTCTTGATGCTAACCCAATGTTCTCCTTCCCAGAATCTCACTCCCTAACGTTGGTACTTCTAGACCTAATTGATTGGACTAAAACGGACCCTACTCCTATCCTTGACTTTTCCAATGACCACTCCCTATCTTTTTATCTCAATGCTTGTGAACCTTACCTTTCTTCCACCAATGCAAGGAGTGAGAAAATGTCATAGGAGGATATCAAGTTTCTTAGTCACAAACTAAAAAATAAAAACAAAAAGCAGACTAATGGCGAAAACCATTCTATGGTAGTATTAGATCCCAAAATAGTAAAGAAAAAGATGTATCCAATGGTGAAAATCTTTTCGAGGCACAAAAGGATGAGACTCTTGATATCCTCCCTGAACACTTTCAAGAAAGATCTCCAATATTTATTGAACCAACACAGCCAGTAAACTTGGGCACCATTGAAAATCCTCAAATAGTTCATCTGGCACAATCTTTATCAGAAGAAGAGAAGGTACAGTTCACAGAGTTCCTGAAGGAGAAGAAGATCAACTTTGCATGGTCTTACACTGATATGCTAGGGCTAGATCCTAATTTCATCATGCACTACTTATCTATAGCTCTTGGGATCAAGCCCGTGAAACAAAAACTTAGAAAGATGCATCCTCATGTTGCATTATTAGTAAAAGTAGAGCTAGAAAAGTTGTTAAAGCCTAGATTTATTTGAGTCATTGCCTATGCAGGGTGGATCTCCAATGTGGTCCCCATTTCTAAATCTTATAAATCTATCAGGATCTGTACAGACTTCAGAGACCTAAACAAAGCATGTTCGTAAGATGACTTCCCTCTACCAAACATTGACATGATCATAGATCTTACAATAGGCTTTCAGATGTATTCATTAATGGATGGATTCTCAAGCTATAATCAAATCAAAATCACCCCTGAGGATCAAGAGAAAACCACATTCACATGCGTATGGGGCACCTTTTGTTGGAATGTCATGCCTTTCGGGTTAAAGAATGCCGGTGTAACATATCAAAGAGCCATGACAACCATATTCCATGACATGATGCACAAGAACATGGAGGAATATGTAGATGAAACATTGGCTAAATCCAAAGAAAGAGGTACTCACATTGCTGACCTAATAAAAATATTGGATCAAATGGAATAGTTCCAACTCAAGCTCAACCCAAAGAAATGTGCCTTTGGGGTTCAATCAGGGAAGCTCCTAGGATTCATTGTATCAGCAAAGGGAATCGAGGTAGATCCTGCAAAGGTAAAGGATATTCTAGAGATGGCTCCTCTATGTAACATCAGTCAAATGAGGATGCTACAAGGGAGACTCCATTCTATCAGAAGATTCATGTCCCAACTTGCAGATAGGGCACAACCCTTTACTAAACTTCTACATAAAGGGGTTACTTTCAAATGGGATGAACACTGTGAAGCAAACTTCAGAGAATTGAAGGGGTACCAAGCTACTCCACCTATTCTTATGGCGTGCCCTATTCATGGAAAAACCCTTACTCCTATACATTTTAGCTACAATTACATCCCTAGGAGTATTACTGGCACAAGAAGATGAAACAAAGAAAGAATGAGCTATCTACTACATTAGTAGAACACTAGTCACTTATGAGATCAATTATAGCATTATTGAAAAAGCATGCTTAGCAGTCATCTTCACATCACAAAAATTGAGACACTACATCATCTCTCATATAGTGAGGCTCATTGCTAAGATCGATCCTCTAAAGTATCTTTTGAGCAGTAAAGTATCTTTTGAGCAGAACATCATTAACAGGACGCTTGGAAAAATGAGTCCTAATTCTAAGTGAGTTTGACATTGAATATGTAGAATGAAGAGCTATCAAAGGATAGGTACTTGCAAATTAATTGGCTAATTCACCACTCCAGGATGATGAACCTCTACTAATCAAATTCCCTAATGAAACAATCATGCATCTCACTGAACATCCATGGAAGATGTACTTTGATGGTTCATTCACTCAACAAGGATCTGGAGCCGGGGTCCTCTTCATAACTCCACAAGGATACAAGATTCCCAAATCTTACAAATTGATGTTTCCATGCACCAACAATATCTCATAATATGAAGCATTGGTCAATGGCCTCAAGCTATCTATGGAATGGAAGATCATTGAGTTACACGTGTATGGTGACTCCCAACTAATTATCAATCAAGTCAATGGGGAGTATCAAACAAAAGATGAAAATTTGATGCCCTACAATCAACTAGTTGATGATATGAAGAACTAATTTGTCTTCGTGACCTTCCAGCAGATACCAAGATCAAAAAACAAAGCTGCAGATGTTATGGCTACCCTGGCATCCATGTTACAACTAGAGGAGCATCAATTCTACTATGACTTCTTGGTGGAAGAAATATCCTATCCTACCTTTGCTAATCCTGAATACTAGGTAATATGTACCTTGAATACCCCAGATCAATCTCGATATGCCAGTATCATTTCTTACCTCTCTGACCAAACCATTCCTGCCAATCTATCCAGAAATGAGAAAAGATCCCTGATTAGGATAGCATCGCATTACATCCTCATAACTAACAAACTATATTTATGTGGTCTCAATGGTACACTTCTTTGGTGTTTAGAACTCGAAGAGTTTGGTCTAGCATTAAAATATGTCCACGAAGGTGTATGTGGATCATGCTCGAATGACTTTTCATTAGCCAAAAACTACTCAGAGTAGGATATTATTGGCCTACCATGGAGAAAGATGCTATTCAATTTTCAAAAGCATGTCTTAAATGCCAGACACATGGAAATCTTATCCATGCTCCTACCAGAGAACTTATACCTTTTATAACACATTGGCCATTTCAGCAATGGGCCATTGACTTGGTTGGACAAATATATCCCAACTCTTCAAATGGACACAAGTTTATCATTACAACCACTGAGTATTTCATGAAGTGGGTTGAAGCCATGCCGCTAATCAAAGCCATTGGCAAATAGGTGCCTATATTCATTTTGAACTACATTATTTGTAGATATGGGTTACCCTCTTCAATTTTCACAGACAATGGGGGCCAATTTAGAAATCAAGACATTGATGACCTTTGTGAACAGTTCCATATTACTCAACATTGCTCCTTGATCTATTATCCTCAAGGTAATAGACAGGCTGAGGCATCAAACAAGAATATTCTCAAGATCCTACACTAAACTGTGAGAAAGTATGGTAGAGACTGGCACCTACAATTGAATCTGACACTATGGGCCTACAGAACAAGCATCCAAACACCTACTAGAGCCATGCCATTTTCTCTAGTATGGCGCTGAAGCAATACTACCTATTGAGGTTGAAATCCCATCTTTGCAGATATCTTTACAAGGACTGGTTACTGATGAGAAGTACCGCATAGATAGGGTGAATTCTTTAGACCTACTAGATGAGCGTAGACAACAAGTGTTCGATCACCTCAAGGTATATCAAGCACATATGTCCAAAGTTTACAACAAAAAGGTCAAACTACGCAAATTTGAAGTAGGAGATCTTGTCCTCAAGGAGAATCCTAAGAACCAGCCTAACAGGGAGAAAAAATGAAAGTTTGAACCTAACTCGCTGGGACCTTATGTTATCACTGCTACTTTTGAGACTAGAGCCTACCAATTAGCTATACCTGAGGGAGACATTCTTCCAGATCCTATCAACACTCTACATTTGAAGCGGTTCTATGCTTAATGTTTGGCTAAGTAGAGCCTATACAAAAAAAAGTTCTTGCAAAACACCAAAAAAATTTAGAAAATTGATCTTGAAGAAATCCAAAAATAGTGGAAAGATCCTACAAAAAGAGTATCCTTGGTGAAAACCTAGTAAACAGGCACCTTGATACTATAAAAACATTCAAAAAAGTAAAAATAGCAAAAAAAAAATTGAAAAAGAGCAAAGTGCCTTGATGAGCACCTAGTAAAATAAGCATCTTGGTAGAAAAAAGAAAGAAAAAGGTCTTGTCAAGTGGTGAAAACCTAGCAATCAGGTGTCACTTGTGTTCTGTGCTCCATCTATCAATGCACTACTGATACTAGGCCTTCATAATTTTTCCTATGCTCATACGTTGACTTCATCTTCCTAAAATGACTATCTTATCCTCGCTTGGGATTTGTCTATCTTTATGTCTTAGGAATAAGTCATTTTGCACTGGTGGCATCTTTGCTGGCATAGTCAGTTGCGGTTGCTAGGTTGCTCTAGGATGGTTTGCCTCATGGACACACTATTTCTTGATACATGCAAAACAATGTCACTTTCCAAAACAAGGGTAGCTTTTCAAAACATCAGACACGACATTTACATTCATAGAATTCCTACAAGGCTATATTGGCTCACAAATATGAATGAATTATCCTATCAATGCACAAACATGGAACACCATATTGCTTGTATTACAATTTTCTGAATAATGAATCTTTACTGTGTTTTCCATACAAATGAACAAGTACTACTTAAACACATAGTTTGCTTTTGGTTTGATTATGATTCTTTAAAAATGTCCTGATGATGTTTTCAACTAGGGGCATTTAAGTATTTATAAATTTTATTTGATTGATTCTCAATTGATGATTTATTACGTCTCCTTATTGCTCAATGACGTTTGCGCAAAGACAAAGAGTCACAAGGATAGGGGGCTTAATGTTTTCTTGATTTTCTGTGTATGGTGATTGTTCCAAATGATCCTATAAATTTCACCTAACTGGGATATTTATGGTAAGAGCTACCACTATGGGTGGATAGCCGCACATATCTTGATCTTCGTTATGTGTAAACTACGGTGAGGTTGAAACAATTTCCTTGTCTATTTTCTGATCCAGATTCTCACTAAGGTATACGAATCATAATATACCCAAGCATATGAATTTTCAAGGTCATTGTGGGTTCAATATCTTGCCTTAATCAGAATCTGATATATTAAAATGAAAGGTGACTATTTTGTTATCCTGGCTTCTACGCCTTGATGCCTAAGTCTATTTCTGACATTTCAATAAAACATAGTATTCATATTATCATAATATCAGTGGGTATTAGTGATGATTGTACTATCAGGTGGTATCTATTCTGAAAAAGTTCCCAATGATGATAAAAATGTTGCAATATTTGCTAATCAGTGGCAAATCCTAAGAGTTTGCATATAGCTGCATTTAGAGATTGCATGAGGCATTTATAACAGAAATAACAACATAAGGAATTTTGAGCTCAAAATCGATTTCTATCTTCTTCTAAATCCAATTTAATTACATAATCAATGATTTTCCAAAATCTCTGATCTATCGGGAACAAAATCAAACTCACCATTTTCACATAATTAACTTGGTAATCATGTGTTTATTTTTAAACACACCTTATTTTCCCACTTCTTCTCCTCCATTCTTTCTTACACTAACTGCTTTCTGCAAGAGATCCATTCTTTCAACTAAGGGATTTTATTATTTTCCTTCGATTTTATTCCCGAGGGGGCATGTTCACACTATCATCAATTAATTTTTTGCTTGAAATAGCATCAAAATGACTTCGTTATCAAACAAACTAGGGGCATAATAGTTTCCTTGACTAAAGTCAGAACTATTGGATAGAAAGCTTTGGTTCTCATGAGCTGGATATCTTATGTTTCCTCATTATAAAATATTTTTATTAAGCTCCTGGTAGCTTCATACTAGCTTTTTGAACAACAACCAAGTTCAGAATTGGTATCTTTAAAAATCTTTTATTGATCTTTGGATGACAATCAAGTTCAAAATCAATTCTATTAGTTTGGTTTGATCAAGTGTGAGACTGATCTCAGCAACATTTTGTTCGACAACCAAGAACGAGATTCTCAATCTTTCTGAAGTCAAAATAAAAATATTTCTTTGAATAAATGTGCTGCTCGCACATCAATTCAAAGAGGGTCAAATGTAACCACTTGAATTTGGTCTATTCCAACTATGGACCCTATTTTCCCTTAGTGTGATCATACCCTTGATTATGTCCAAACGACCCTGTTACTGCTTGGCATAATTCTTCAAATCAATTTAATGTCCTAGGTGATTTTTATCACTGATTTATATTAACTATTATAGCCATATGATTCAAATCAATTCAAACCAATCAAATCCAATCAAATTCAAACATGGATATGATATTTAATTATAAAGAAATTAAATAAATCCCTAAATCAAATTACCCACTTGCAATTAACCCATTCCCCTAGCCTATTTTATTTAATTAAAATGGCTATAGTCTCCTAATTATTAAAAAGAAATAAAAAGCTTAAATTATAATTAATTCCTATATTTTTGAATGAATTAAATAAGTTTGATTCATTTAATTAATATTCTCCTAAACCCCAACCTAACCTATCTCAACCACTTCTACCCTAGGTTCTAACCCATCTCAACCCATTCACCCTTGCTAATCTAATCTTAATCCTAATTATACCCTAACCCACCTCCTAATGTTGTCACATTCCATTAAGGAATGCTTAGCAATTCAACGCACTTGAGAAAGTCAAGGAATCTCAAGATTCCTTCCTTAAGGTCCACCTTCTCAAGCCACCCTCTTACACCCTTCCCTTGCTTCTTTAAGGCTTCCATTAATGCCTTATTAATGAAGATGCCTTAAGCCTATGTCTCTTCCATGCCTTATTAATGCCCAAGGCATTAATGGTTCTTACACCACCATTAATGAGTCCCTCAACTCATTAATCCACCTTGTCTCCCC
>MU226453.1:204298-226065 GCA_018584345.1 Thuja plicata
GCACTTATCCATTCTTCATTATCTAGTGCAGCATTGACAGATTTTGGTTCAAACTCACAAATTAAGAAATTTGAGTTTAAAGACTTACTTCTTGTTCTTGTACCAGCTTTCTTATCTCCTATGATCTAGTCCTCTAGATGTTTCCTTCTTACATATCTTGCAAGTATAGGTACAACTCTTTGTATATCAACTTGATCTTCATTACCTTGCATATTATCTTGATCATTATCCTGACCGTCGGTAACAACATTCTGACTGTCGATTTCAACATTCTGTTGTTCTAGATTTAAGCACTGTTGCTCGGGTAGAGTTATGGGTTCTTCATAGTACACAAAATTTTTGTAGTCTTCTGGTTCTTTTGTGCTTTCTAATTCATTCTTTTCTGCAAATTCATCAATCTTCACATTTGCACTTTCAACTATTTTGTTAGAAGCCTTGATTAGACATTTAAAAGCTTTGATTTTCGTAGAATACCCTAGAAAAATACCTTCATCACTTTTGGCATCAAGTTTTCCATTTCTATCATCTTTTAAGACATAACATTGACTTTCAAATATTTTGAAGTAACTTACATTGGGTGTTTTACCATACCATAGCTCATAAGGAGTCTTCTTTGAGTCCTTCTTCAATTGTACTTTGTTAAGTGTATAGATAGCAGTGCTAACAACTTCTCTCTAGAAGATCTAGGTGATTTCCTTCTCTATCATCAGTGTTCTTACACAGTCAACTATTGATCTGTTCCTTCTCTCAGGAATCCCATTTTGATGTGGTGTTCTTGGTGCAAAAACCTATCTTTTTATACCATTCTCATTACATAAATTAGTGAATTCATCTGATATAAATTCTCCTCCTCTATCTGATCTCAAACATTTCAGATCCTTACCACTTTGTTTCTCTACCATGGCCTTGTACCATACATATTGAATGCTTCATATTTTTCTTTTAGAAACATGATTGTTATCATTCTAGAGTAATCATCAACAAAGAGAATAAAATATCTATCTCCATAATAGCTCTTTGTCCTCATAGGTCCACATAAATTAGTTTGGACTAATTCTAGAATGTCATCAGATGAATGGGTTTTTCTTTTGAAACTAGACTTTTTCATTTTACCTTTTTGATAATTCTTGCACATGATGTTGTCTGGCTTTGTCATCGTCAGTAAGCCTCTTACACTTCTTTTCCTACTTATTTTCATCATGTTGTCAAAATTCACATGACACAACCTTTTGTGCCAAAGCCATATGTCTTCATTTCTATTCATCAAGCAAGTGGGGTTAGTATCATTCAGATAGAATAAGTTACCTTTGGTCTATTCACCGGTACCAATCAGTTTTCCTGATTCATTGAAGATCTTTGCTTCTTGTTCAAATTATAATTCAATCCTTTTACCCAATAAGCATTTTCACATTTAATTAGGTTATTCAGCATTATTGTTCCTTTACCTTCAATTTGACAAGGTGTATCATTTCCCATTCTTACTGTACCACCTTTATAGTATTCAAAAGTATTAAACTTTTCTTTGTCACCAATCATGTGGTGAGTGCAGCCACTATCTATAATCTAGATATCATTCTTACTAATCTTAGATATGAGTGCAGTTTCTTCATACTTTTCATCTTCATTTGAATCATCCTTCACAGCTACAAATACTATCTCAATATCATCATCTGGTTCGGTGTCAGTATCTTCATCTTTGCAAGCAGCTAGATAGCTAGCCTTCTTGCCTTTATCCTTGTAATCTCAAGTATCATTTCTTTCTGATCGTCGGTAACCTCTGTAATCTTTATTATCACCTCTATCAGATTTCTTCTCAAAATATTTGTTATCACTTCTATCATCTTTTATTTTGTTAGGACATCTTGTAGCAAAGTGTCCAATCTCTTTACAATTGAAACATACAAGTGGTAACTTGCCTTTGTATTTACCTTTGCCTCTTTGCATTGTTCTTTCCATGAGTGCTTCTATTTCATCTAGATCTTCTTCTTCACTTTCATTTTCACTGTCTCTTCTAGATGAGTGTCTCTGACTTGATTTTCTTATTCTCATAGAAGACTTAAATGTAGATTCTAAACTTGGTAAGACACTATTGTCAAAATTATTCATCTCAAATGAAATCAGTCTACCAATCAGGCTATCAAGAGTGACTGTATTATATGATACTACTCTCATTTATTGAATAGTAGAGAATCTAATAGCATATATATGCAATAAGGTTCTTAAGATTTTACTTACCACTATCTCCTCTTCAAGTGTACCTCCAACGCCTCGTATAGCATTGACTACTTCTTTTATTCTTGTGTTGTACTGAGTGATGTTTTTACCTTCTTTCATTTTGAGATCATCAAACTTTCCTCTAAGGATTTCTGCCTTGGCTCTCAGAACATTTTTATCACCTCGATGTACAAGCATTAGCTTATCCCACATTGTCTTTGTATTTTTGCAATCTTTGACATCCTCAAATTCAACATCAGAGAGTGAGGCAGAAAGCTCTATAACCATGCAGTTATGTTCATGCTTTACTCTTAATTGATCTACCATCAATAGTCCTGTACGTAACACATATTCAATATCTAAGTATTGAGTAATATCATTTCCAATACATGATAAGTGGAGTCTTATTCTACTTTTCCATGAAGCAAAATTGTCTTTGTTCAACTTGGGCACATCTCGTCTATTCATCTTGTGATCTTTACTTAGGTCTTGAAACCTTCCTTCTAAGTACACAAGCTCTGATACCAATTGTTAGTAATAACTAAAAGGGGGGGTGAATCAGTGGCCTCAAAAATTTATCCTTTAAAATTTAATCCACCAATTAATACACCTCAGATTATTAAGTCCCTACAAGATGTATGCCTTGAGATACTTGAAATAATTAACTATCTGTCGGTTTACCTTGCTTTTCCTTATTCTCCTTGATTATCGATAAGCAGTAAAACTCATTTACCAATACTCAGTAAATATGAAGAGTATACCAATCAATCCAAAAATTCATATGTGAAATGTAAAACAATAAAGTAATAAACCATATACACATAACACATGGATTTTAACATGGAAACCTTGTTAAGGGAAAAAACCACTAGGACCGGTACCCCAAATTTTCACTCTTCTGAAGTGAGCCCTGTTAGGAGCCAACCCTGTTAAAGGTTACAAACACACTGTTAAGTGTGACCTTATTAGAGTATTTTTACACATAGGTTGTCACTTAGTATCTGGCATCTACGCTACCATCCTTGAATCAGTCTTTAGACTGTCAATAGGTTTTATGCTAATCTTACTACCATCCTTGAATCAGCCTCCTTCTTAGACTATCAATAGGCTTTAGGTAAGACCATTGCTACTATCATGAATCAACCTTTTTGGTAATTTGTTAGGATATACCTCAATTACAGAAGATGGTTAAGTCCTTCTTTGTTAAGAGACTTAATGCTTTAATGGTTAAACTAAAATACAATGACGTTTTTCTAATGCAACTTTGAATTGCAGATATTCAGATCTATTTACATACAATACCTCTCTGATCAATGTATCAATTCAATTCCTTTGTTCTTCACACTTTCTACTGTGTGATGTTGTGCTTCACTGTTCGTCGGTGTCTGCAGAATTATTTATCTCTCCCTTAGCTTGATTAATCAAGACTAGATGAAGCTTAAACTTCATCAATTTCTCTTCAGCATCTTATTTCAATTCACTCCCCCGTGTATCTGATTGCATGCGGAAATGAATTATGCGTGTCTCTTATATAGACATGATATTCCTTAATTCTTGATTCTTGGCGTGAAAAACAATCCAGCCAATTTGATTTACAGCTTTAACTCCTGATTTATCTCGTAGTTATCTTCTTGCCACCTATATAAATCAATTTCTTAACTATGGTTGAATAAAACAAATAAAACAATCAGTTAAGTCTATCCTTAAGCTTTGCCAGCTAGAAATTTTGTCATTTTCTGATCTCTCTATTCTGTTGGTCAATTCTACAGTTTGTCACTGGTGACAACTGCCAGTTCTATTAGTGTAACTTTAGCTAGCTTCAAGATCTCCATCTGTCAGGCATCATTGGATCTTTCTCATTGGACAACTCTTTTTTTATCTCATCGGGCATCCTATGATTCTTCTTCATCAGGCAATAATTTCTTCTGCTCATCAGGCATCACTGTGACTTATCTCTATCTTTACCAATGGTTTGCACTCCATCGGTGTAGTCTGTCACTTAGTGAATACATGACTTTTATGCATTGCTGAAAGCATAACCTCTATTCCATTAATTTTCTGAAGTCTTTGGCATTATGTACATGACTGTACAGATGATATCAAGTTGACATCACTAACAATACAAACCATTAACTAATTTAATGTCCTGTATCATCTTCAACTTAAAATTATCAAACATTCAATCAGTTACATGTCATTAGGATGGATTGAAAAGCCTTCAAAAAATTTCAAACAAATGCAATTATCTTTACAAATGCAATAGGAAGGTACAAAGCCAAAGTTTTTTCCAATATCCTTCCTACCCATGCCAAAATGGGAGCTTTGGAATAGGGTATGAGCATACATCGAAGCATAATGGTAGGGAGATTTTCTGTCACATATTGTAGTTGGAAATGTTGTGTTAGAAACACATGCAAAATGTGGAATCATAGACAACACAACTAAATTGTATGAAAAAATGCCTTAAAGAGATATCATGTCATGGAATGAAATGAAATGATTGTAGAATATCCACAAAATGACATTTTTGCAAGATCTCAAAAGTTTTGAATAATAAACCAATCTTTATTGTTGATTATATATGAATATAGGCTACATATTTCCAACACTAGATTATTAGTTGGATCCCAAAAATGTTGCAAGCATGCAACTCATGCTCTGCTCTAAAACATCTATGCAAAAGTGGGCAGGTGTGTGAGGTTTAGATAGTAAGAAGATTAGAGATTTTTAAAAGAATTATACAATTGATTTTGTGCACATGGACTCTCTAACATTTTAGCTTTAACATAATATCACAAATGAGAGGAATGAGGAAGGAAGAGAGGGGAAAAACCAATGTAAACTTTAGTTTTAGCTCGTTTGGATTCCAAGAGCGAGGGAGGAGGTGTGAGTGTGACAAAGTGTGAATTGTCAACGTGTCAGCAAATGTGTTGCTCCCCTTCTCTGGTTAGCATCCTTGTCTTTAGCTTCTAACAAGAAGCTTTGGGAATGCCAACTACTGATCTCTTCACTCCATTGAGCTTAGTAAACCGAGTGTGGATAAAAATCTATAGATTTAACCCAGGATTCATGTTGGGCGAAGGATGACCATGATTATTGTTCTTATAGAGGATTTCTTCTGTAGCCTCCAAGACCTCAATTCTCTCCAAGGTGTCTTTATCTTCGACCTTTTGAGAGGGTTGTGGAGACTCTTCTTCATCAAACGCAATGGAATGGGAGAGTTTCATATCATTTTCTTGTGTGGATTTTGAAACTGTTTTGGCCATGAATAAAAGGGGAGGAGGTTGCAACAAAGATGGCAGAGAATGTTGTCCTGAAGATAGTAATTTCTTAGAAAATTGGGGATGATTCTTCAAAGCAGAGGTTGAGACTAAAGCATGGTCTAGTTCCATAACAGTTGAATAAAATAAAGTTTTATATACATTAAAAAAAAAACTTGGTCACATATTTTATCAGTGCAGGTCTGATATGGTGCATCTTGTTATAGTCCAAGACTATGTTTAAAGAGTGCTTCACTTAGCATCACCAATAACCTCCACAAGAACATTTCCCTTTTTTGAAATGATGGAACTAGTTTGCACCTCTCATAATAATTTGACTTGCCACAATCGTAGAGATAAGCTTGGTTGGAGTGTGTCAGTCGACACATACTCGAAGTTTGTTAACAATTCTAATAGTTGTTCCAGGTGGCATGTTCAGCAGTCCAGATGCAATTGCAAAATTCTCACTATGGTGATAGGAATAATTATTTTGTGTCCTCCTCAACGTCATGCAGTACATGTTTTAAATTTGGAAAATACCCTACTAACTTCATCTCCCAAGATAACTTTCCAACTTTGCATAGATTTCCTCTATGTGTGGGTGTAGTCTATCTCCTACACAAAAAACATGTACCATTTTATGGCCTTCAATCTGGCTACACCTCAATATCCTTTTTATTTCTCTATCTTTCATCAATCTCCTTACCATTTGAACCTCGCCCCACATCCCACTTTTGCATATATATTTGATAGAACATAAGTCACAGAACTACTAGAATCCATTTCAGAAAGAAGGGTTTTCGTAAATACTCCAAAAACTGTATGTTTATGTGATCCACAAGTACCAAGAAAATATTTCCACACAACTACAATAGGTTTACATGGCATTTTGATGATAAATTTTAGAGATTCCTCAAAATAGCCAACACGACCAAGAAGGTCAACCATACACGCATTGTGATCATTTCTAGATGTAATGCGATAAGAGTCAGTCATATCATTGAAGTATTTGTAGCTCTCACTCGTTAAACCTGCATGACTACATACAAATAAAACACTAGTGAATCTTTTATGATCAAAGTATGTTTAAAACAAGGGAAAAGCACAAAGTTGCATCACGTTTCAGGACCACTTATCAGCACAACTAAATTTGAGTATTTCTAAATAAAAATTAATTTTTGTCAAACATATGGTCTAGCTAGATTCATTATAGCTAAGCTATATAAGTGGTTAAACGTTTCCAATTGGAAATGTCTATTAAATGCATGTTTTATACCAAGTACCAAAGAAATAAAATTATTTCATAAAATCGATGTTTCAATAACCCCTACTCTTTTTAACGATATTTTTTAAAAATTAAAAAAATACCCTTTTGTAGAGCTCAAAGTCAAGATTATTGTCATATAAAATTTATAGTATTTTCATTAGATCTAATATATTATAATTTCAAAATACAACAAGTAGGTATTTTAACATTCGAGAAGATGTTGCTTCAAATAAGTAAAAAAATAGTAAATCATATCAAAAAATTTAAAATTTATATTTAACACTAGAGGAGAGAGTCCTATTAAAGAATATGTAATTTTTTTTTTGAATAGTGTAGATTTGATAGGGGAATTTTGGTGGGAGATGAAAACTGTTGATTTTAGAAAGTTCAACTTTGAGGACTTATAACTGAGAAAATATACATTGAAAACCAATCTTTCTTCTTTTCTGCACTAGCTATACATTTTATCTATAACATATTTTGAAATCAAAGGAAAAATAGATTATTTTCATATACTTGTTTGGTGAGAACTAGACCCCATATTTTCAACAGTTTTCAGCAATTAAAAAATGGACTTCAAAAATTAAAAAACTATATCAATTCTTGGTCAAAAAAAAATTTAAAAATTATAGGCATAAACTTCATGCATTTTTATACATTTCATTAGTTTACATCATCCTCAAATTCTAAATACAAATGCCACTTTTTATGTCATTAAAGTTGAACAGTTTGCATGTTGTGGTCATTTTCCTTTATAAAAGTGTGACAGAGGTTTGTACTTTTACCCAACACTAGTGAATCTTTTATGATCAGAGTATGTTCCAGAACATTTCATTAATTCAAATATTTTGAGAGCATCCTTCCACAAACCATTCTGTGTATATCCTGCAACAGTGGCATTCCAGGAGATGACATCTCTTTGAGGCATTTTGTTTTATGTTTCCACATCAAAAAATTTATAAGGGCATTTGCAATTACAACATCTGAGAAAAATTTTGTTTTCTATTAATTATGCTTTGATGGACTTTTATACCTTTTTCCAAAGCTCTCATTTTCTCACAGGCTGGGAGGATGCTGGCAAAGGTTATGGAGTCTAGCTATACACCTTTGGATTGCACTTTCTTATAAGTTTCCAATGCCTTTTCAACAAACCCATTTTGTGCATATCCTACAATCATTGCAGTCCATGAGACCACATTTTTCAGGCATTTTTTTAAACAGTTCAAGTGCATTGTGTAGCCGTCCACATTTTGGGTACATGTCTATTAGGGAATTCGTCACTACAATGTTTTTCATATGTCCACTTTCGATTATAATTTTATAGATGTTCATGCCCTGTTCTAAACCAACCAATTTAGCACAAGGTGAGAGGATGCCGACAAAGGTTGTCAAGTTTGGCTTTACACTTGCCAATTGCATTTCCCTAAATACCTCCAAGGCATTTCTAACAAACCTATTTTGTGCGTACTCTATAATCACCATACTCCAAGATGTGATATCTGGTTGAGGTATTGATCTGAAAAGATTTACAACCTCGCCAAGAACACCATTTTGTGCATATCCTACAATCATCAAATTACATGAAATCACATTTTTTTGAGGCATTTTGTCAAATAGTTCACATGCCTTGTGTATGCTTCCAAATTTTGTGTACATATCTATCAATGTATTTATGACTATGATATCAGACAAAAATCCACCTTTAATTATCTCTAATGAATGTCCATGCCTGTTTCTAAAGCTGTCATTTTGGCACAGACTAAGACAGTACTAGCTAAGGTTGTCGAGTTTGGTTTCAAAACTGCTAATTTCATTTGCTTAAACACCTCCATAACCCATTCAAAGAACCCATTTTGTGCATATCCTCTGACGAAGGCACTCCATGAGACAACATATGGACTCCACATTTCTTTGAAATTTCTTAAAAGTGTCATCAAAATTACCATTTTCTGCATATCCTAAAAGCAATGTATTCCATGAGACTGCATTTTTGTTAGCCAATTTTTCAAACACTTCACATGCCTTGTCTAAGATTTCACATTTTTCATATATGTCTATTAGGGCATGTTGGAGCTTTTTATTGCAGAATCTTACATAACAGTAATGCGTGACTCTTGAAACCCATATTTTGATTATGTTAAGAAACAAGTCCAATTAACGAGGATTAAATCCTCCTTCAGTTTGAGCTCTACAAGCTTAGGCGGGTGTACCTCACTTCTTCCTTAAATATTTAGTAGTTCTTCAAGTAGGCAGGCATAACATGTGTAATCATAAATAAAAATGGTAACACTTTGTATCAAGAGTTGATGGGAACCACACAATCTAACACAACAAACCAGTGCCTTATCCAATGGGTATGGAGTCACTTAATATGCAAAGACCTCCGATAACAAAGATACATCAAGTGTAAATCCTGCAAATGATCATTGAATTAGACTATGCCTTACATAATCCATTCACACTTCTTACAAGCAAAAATAACTATCAAATATGTTACAATCCTCTACTCATTGAAACTACCTTAAGGATTTAATTATCTCCTTGAAAGAAACCTTAATACAGTTTGACACTCTGCCTTACAAAGCGATGGACTGAAATGTCCTTAACAACCAATCCAAATGAGTATAAAAGTTGGAACAAAGAAAAATATTTAATCAAATCATACAAATAATAGGAAGTACAGACATATATTGATATCAATACATCAATTACAAATGAAATCAAGGCCAACAGACCACTTGATAATCTTAATCAGAATAAGCAGAGCTTTACAACCTTTTTGTGGCATAAAATTCTCATCCCCACTAAGTGATCCAGGAAATCCTTTTATAGAAACAAGGATTGCAACAAGTTTCAGATCCATTAGGGTTAGAGATAAAACTATTAAAGTATTACATGACATAGAATCATTAATTTACATCAACAACCAAGCACCTATGTCATCCTTTTTACAAAACATTCCTTTTGATTCATTATGTTGGAGAAATCTGATCAAGCCACCAATTATCTTGGGAAATTGAAGAGTAATGCCCTGGAAAAGGAACCATGAATGGAATGTTTGATCCTTCATTAATTACCCCATAAGATTTTGGCCCTTCAAATTTGCAAAAAGCCAAATACCTTTTCTAGGAAAGCTTAGGACCTTGAGAATATGATATGATTTGTATTATAAAACTCTAAAATAATTCTTCATGTATGGCAAAGAACATAACAGGATAAGCCAAAGGATTAAATATTTATTAACAAATTAACCAAAAAACCTAAAGAGATAACTCTACAATAAATTTCTTTAGAATTTCCAAACCTTCCTTCATAGTGCATCCAACAGTTGTAAAAACATAGGCCAGAAGATCAAATTCACCTATTTACTGCTCTACAACAAAATGACAGATCACAACATGAAAACCCTGAGAAAAGATTTCAAAATTTGTAAATAGTTGTAATGGCTACACCTAGCATGGAATTCTCCATCGAAGGCATAGGTCTAAACCTTTTATCACTTTAAAACATAGTCGTAGATCCTTTTAAGTTACCAGGGCTTTGAAAATATGATTGGATAGGTAGCACATAGGTGCGATGCCTTAATCATTATCTCCTGATCATCTCCCTTTTGAGGCTTCATGTCGTTCATTAGATCACTTTAAAAATGACTTCCTTTTAACCTTACTTTACACCCAGTTGGGTCCCATCACATGTCCACATGTAACACAGACACAATGCCTCAAACACTAACTGATGATCATCTCCTCATTAAGGCTTTACGCCAATCGTTAGATCAACATTAACCAAACTACACATTAATCTCATCATTGGCTTCAAAATTGGAGGTCCCACTAACAAGTCTGGATAGGTCTCAACTAGGTGCAATGCCTCAAACATTAGATCTTATGCCCTTTACCATTAAGGCTTTGTGTTGACTGTTAGATCTTTTCAAACTTGACAACATTTTACCTTTATTACCCTGTCGTTGATCTAGACCCACTTGGGACATGTGGTGCAAGGGCGCAATGCCTCAATGGTTGGATCAGACACATCTTTGATTCAAGGCTTTACGCCAGCCATAAGATCTTCTACAACTTGACCATTAGTTAATTTACTTTAGATAGGCCCCAAATCTGAAACTTCCACATGTTGACATGGTGCAATGCCTCGATCATTAATTACCTTCATCTTATCTTTTGAAGCAAAGCACCCACTGTAGATCTTCCTCGTTCTGATCAAAGTTTACCCTATCTCAAGTTTCAACCACTTTCCACATGGCTATCTTTCATGATGCATTGATGAATAAATATTTGCATCTTCATGATGAAGGGAAAATGTCTGTCATCAGATGAAAAACAACTAGCACGATAGACTTAAAGAATAAGGTATGTCGGGAAACAAACTTAGGAATTAGGGAAATAATAAAACCCCACCAAGACTTAGGAAAAATAAAAGGGATGGCCCCGCTTGGACATGAATAATAAGGCACATGTGTTAAAAGGTTTTAAGTGACTCAAAAAAGTAATTTCATTTTATAACATGAGCCAAAGACCTAGGGTTTTTTCCACCAACGGCTAGAAATTTTAAAGTAGGGTTTAAGGACATAGCAAGAATTAGTAGAGTTTACACCATTTAGATCAGGAAATCACCAAGATTTTCATAGTGCTAACAGTGGCTCTGAGTGAGGATGTATGCCTCTTGTAGGCATAGAAAGGATTCAGGATTTTTGGGAAAAGTAGACCACCTAGAAAATAGGAAACCTAACCTAAAGCAACTAAAAACACAAAAAATATATATACAAAATTGTAGCAAAAAAGAACTTAATTCTGCCAACTATTCACTGATCTGAATGAGTCAAATCAGTCCTGATGGTCAATTATCTGATCTAGCTTGCCTCTATCATAAACAAAGTTTTCTGCTCCCTGCTCTGGAAATGAACTGAACAATTTCTTTCATGTGTCTGATCTAATCTATTACCAGATACCATTATTTCATCAAAAAAAAATCAACATATTCATCATTAGAGGTTAGATGGAAATCAGACAAATCTTGAAACTGTAAAACATGTGGCACGTGCATTTTGCATTCATTAGACAAAGAGAAATCATAAGAATGCAACTCTCATTGTTCTTTAGCTCAATGCCACATCTTGGGGAAACACCATCTAGCTGAGAAAAGCACACATACTCTACCATGTAGTTGGAGTCATTTTTGGATCTACTTGCATCAATTGTTTGCATATCAAAGGAAACACTCTCATTCTGAATGTTATGCAAACATTGAGGAAACTTATCAATTGGTACATGGTCTAGCCCACTCCCCATAGGATAGGAGACAACCATCTGAGAAACATCAAAGTTAGGTTCATCATAAACATCAGGGTGTTAGTAATAACTTAGAGGGGGAGTGAATTAGTGGCCCCAAAATTTATCCTTAAAAACTTTATGACAAATCTATAAACCTCATATTATTATGTCTCTACAAGATGCATGCCATGAAATACTTTATAAAGATTAATTGTTTGTCAGTTTTCCTTGTCTATCCTTATTCTCCTTGATTACTGATAAGTAGTATAACTATTTACTGAAACTTAGTAAATAAGCAGAGTATACCAATCAATCTAGAATTAACTATGCAAGATTTAAAATATTAAAGTAATAAACCACACACACATAACACATGGATTTTAACATGGAAACCCTATTAAGGGAAAAAGCATTGGGACCGGTACCCCAAATTTTCACTCTTCTAAAGTGAGTCCTGTTAGGAGCCAACCTTGTTAAAGGTTACAAACACACTGTTAAGTGTGACCTTGTTAGAGGATTTTATACATAGAGGTTGTCACTTAGTATCAAGCATCTATTTGCTACCCTCCTTGAATCAGCCTCCTTCTTAGATTGTCAATAGGTATCAGACAAATCTTGCTACCAGCCTTGAATCATCCTCCTTCTTATACTATCAATAGGTATCGGGCAAGTCTAATGCTACTTTCATGAATCAACCTTTTTGGCACTCCTTGAGAGATACCTCAATATATAGAAGACTGTTAAGTCCTGATCTATTAAGAGACTTGATTCTTCAATGGTTAAACTAAAACACTATGACATGTTCATGATGCAACTTTGAATTGCAGATTTTCAAATCTATTTAAGTACATTACCTCTCTAATCAATGTATCAATTAAATTCTTTTGTGCTCCATACTTTCTTCTCTATGATGATATGCTCACTATTCGTCGGTGTCTATAGAATTCCTTAGCTCTCCCTCAGCTTCATTGATCAGGACTGTATGAAGATGTTCTTCATCAGTTTCTCTTCAGCATCCTCTTTCTATTCACTCCCCTTAATCCCTTTTTTGTAAATTGTGATATGGAAATTAATTAAGCTTGTCTCTTATATAGACATAATATTCATTTTCTTAATTCTTGATTCTTGGCGTGATAAACAATCCAGCCAATTAGATTTAAAGCATAAATCCTAATTTGTCTCGTATAAATCTTCTTTCCAAGTGTACAAATCAACTTTAAATCAATCACTTAACTCTGGTCGAATAAAACAAACAAAACAACTAGTTAAGTCTTTCTTTCAGCTTTGCCAGCTAGATATTTTGTCATTTTCTAAACTCTTTGTTCTGTCGGTCAACTCTGTAGTTAGTCGTCGGTGACAACTAACAGTTCCATCGGTGAGACTCTAGCTAGCTTCGTGATCTTCATACATTGGGCATCATTGGAAATTTAATCATCATGCAACCTTGATTTTTCTTGTCGGGCAATCTTTTGACTTTTCTTGTCGGGTACTCTTTGGTTCTGCTTCGTAGGGTAACACTATTTTTCTAGTCGTCGGGTATCACTGTGACTTGTCATCTTTTCTCTGTCTGTCGGTGTGCACTTCGTTAGTGTTGTTTGTCACTTAGTGAATAAATGACTTTTATGCATTTCTATAAGTATAACCTTGGCTCCTTTGGTTCTCTGAAGACTTTGGCATTATGTACATCACTGTACATATGATATCAAGTTGACATCAATGACAATACAATCATTAACTGATTTAATGACTTGCATTATCTTCAACTTAAAATTGTCACCCATTCAATCAATTACATGTCATCAATCTCTCCCTTTGACATTGATGGCAACATACTATATTATAACACTATACTATTTTTAATACAATATGAAATAGAACAATTGAGATTTATCAAACTACCAATAATTTTGTTCTGATAACCGATAAAAATATCTGACCACCAGTAAGCTCTGTTTTAGCTTAGATTTGACTCTTTCAGTTCTCTATATTTCTTCTTCTGATGTGTTGTGTTCTCTCCTTGTATCAATTTCTCTCTTTTGACTATTCTTCTTTTTGATGCATTTTTCTATTGTCATCAGCTCTCCCTGTGTATAATTTTTTTATACAATCTCTCTCCCTATGGATATGATCTCTCCCTGTTGGAGTAATCTGATAATGGATAATCTCTCTCCTTTTTCTAAAGACTATGATAATATGGATAAAATCTCTCCCTTTGACAGCAATGCCAAACAAGTATCTTATAGATATCTGACATTAATATCAAGTGACTTTTCTTTCCATCCATAATATATTCCTTAAATTTCCCTTATCCATCAGCAATACATCAATATTCTCTGGTGCTTGGTTCTGATATATACTTGTTGTATATAGATTTAGCTTTGAAGTTCATCTTTTTTCTTGCATCAACATGTATCATATTCTGATAATATGTAGGCTAATGTAGCCTTCAGTCATTTTACTGACTGGTAGACAAGGGTTTGACCCCTAGTCTCTTCCTCAAGTATTGAAAAGTATCCTTGGGCAGTGGCTTGGTGAAGATATCAGCCAATTTTTCTTTGGATTGCACATACTCAAGTATCACCTCCTTTTCTTGAACTTGTTCTCTCAAATAATGATACTCGATTGCAATATGTTTAGTCTTAGCATGCATGACTGGATTCTTGGAAATGTTTATTGCACTGGTGTTATCACAATAGATAATCACTAGTTATAGGATCTTCATATGAATACCTTCTAGTAACTATTTGATCCATGCAATATTTGAGCAATTTGCAGTAGCAGCAACATACTCTAGTTCTGCAGTAGACTGAGAGATGCATCCTTGCTTCTTGCTAATCCATGTGACAAATCTGTCACCCATAAAGAATGCTCCTCCAATTGTGCTCTTTTGGTCATCAAGATTTCCAGCCCAATTAGCGTCGGTAAACACCTTAAGTTCAAATTTTCCTTCTCTTCTATACCATAAGCCATATTCCTCAGCATTCTTCAGATATCTTAGAATTCTTTTCAAAGCAGTCATATGTAATTCCCTAGGGTTAGCAACAATTCCTACTGTATGTGTAATATATGGTCTAGTATGGACAACATACATGAGTTTACCTATCATTGATCTATACAAACTCTGATTTACCTCTGGTTTCTTGTCCTCCATTGTTAACTTACATCCAGTAGCCATCGGTGTTCCAACTGGTTTGGAATCTTCCATCTTGAATATTTTCAGGACCTCTTTAATGTATTTGGATTGTGTAATGAAAATACCTTCACTTTGTTGTGTAATCTATAGATCAAGAAAGAACTTGATCTCTCTGAACATAGACATCTCAAACTCTTTGCTCATCTCATTAGAAAATGATTTTCATAGCATATCATTTCCTCCAAATATGATGTCATCAACAAATATTTCAGCAATCAAAGTGTTAGCATCAGTATCTTCCTTCAAATAAAGATTATTGTTTTCACTAGTCCTTACAAATCCAATACAGATAGGAATGAAGTCATTCATACCAGGATCTAGGAGCTTGTTTCAATCCATACAAGGCTTTGTGAAGTCTACATACCATGTTTCTCTTGTCTGGATCTACAAACCCTTCTGGTTTCTCAATGTATACCTCTTCTTCAAGTATTTCATTTAGGAATGTTGACTTGAGTTCCATCTGGTATACCTTGAATCCTTTGAATGCAGCATAAGAAAGTATTATTCTTACTCCTTCTAGCCTAGAAATGGGTGCAAAGTGTTGACGGGATTTTGTTGACCGGGTCCGCCAACAGTTATAAGTTGTCACCGGGTTCCGGGGATATTGGCCAACTCCACCTGCAAAGGTTGTCTGGGGAAATTATGTTCTCTAGGCCTTCAAGCACCTGGGTGTTGGGTCACAACGGCGCAGGGCTCGGTTGGGAGAAGTGACTATTTTTGAGGGGGATAGATGGTTTCTTCAACTCAATACCTCCAGAGATTCAATATAGTAAGGTTTCCCCAAGCATTCTACACTTAGTAAATAAAATGAAAAAGATCCTGCATGGTTAGGAATACTTTATCTAACTATAGTCATGTTTAAACATTTGGAACATCAATAATACTCTGACATACTACACTAAATACCGAAAAAATACATAACCATCAGTTAGAACTTCATCAGTAGCAAGGGAAAAGAGGTCATTAATCTATTTCAACATATCATAGTAGAAGACATAAAGAAAATTAAAACATGAAATACCATTAACTCAAAAGAAGGAATGCTAACAACATCATTGCCAAGAATTCTTCCTTCTTTATTAATGTTCCTTTCAGCAAGCACTGGTGCATGATACAATGGTGGCTCCAGGGGAGCATTTGACTATATAAAACTAGAACAATGGAGCATTGAGCTCTGTAATTGAAATGAGGAATTACTTTGCTATTGCTACGAATAAAAAAATCATCAATTTTGCCAACCCTTAGAAATGGGCCGGTTTGGCTATTTATACAAATCTCTTCTAACCCTAACCCTATTTTACATCATGTTCCAATAAAATACAATTTTTGGGGGCCGGTACTACCTGTGCCATGCTACAAAAGACCTGTAGATGGAATAGGTCTATCATGTCAGAAGAATAAGACAAGGATATAGAGTGGAAGAATCAGCCTCGAGAAGAGAGCTAGAAAAGAGAAAGAAGAAAGTAGGTCCCCCGGGGACCGAGGCTACATGCCTCATAAATGGGAAATGCGGTGCCCTGTCTCCAATGTTCTAGGTGTACCCTTGAATGGTGCCTTGAGAATACCATCCTGTCAGAAAACCAACTGTTAAGTCGATGCTCCCTTGATGTAGCCAACCACCTTCTGACAACTTTTATTAACCGCTTCTGAAAGTGACCGGTCGGCCTCAGGGACCGGGACACGGATCAATTTGAAAGAATACAAAATTTTGGATCCAGGACTCCAGGATCTGGGAACTTACGTCCCCAAAATAATAAAGAATGCCAAACATTTGATTTTTCTCCAGCCTCCAGAGAAAGCTCAAGGTTTCTTATTATCATTGAAAGCCTGGAGGAGCTGGCAAATGTCATCTTCATCTATCTCTTTTAGGCTGGCCCTTCGGTATTTGGAAACTTTGACTTGTTCCCCCAGGTCTGGAACATTTTCTTTGAATTCATCTGCCATTCTCACCATGTCATGACCACTAAGTATCATGCGGGTTAACTTCGCCATCTGGGCCCCATCCATCCCCTCCGGAGATTGATACCAGGATTTCATTATTTCATCAAAACTCCTCAAAACTAAATCTTTGGGGGTACATGTATCTGTGCTAAGGGGATCAGCCCCGAAAGTCTTTATCACAAAAGACTTGTATAAATTGGAAGAATATTTATAACATTTACTTTATCTTGCAAGGACCCTACCAGTTGCTTGATTACCTCCAATGTGAGGTCAAGTCTGGAGTGCTGGGTTCTCACAAAATCAAATGATTCATCACCCAGAATTCCAGATTCAAAAATCATATCCCCTCCCAAGGTAAGGAGTTCTTCGAGCTCCACCTTCCATGCATGGTAATTCTCGACGTCACCCTCCCACAGTTCAATAAGAGTTTCTGCCTGGTGAATAACCTGTCGGGCCGTGAATAGATCTAGGAGGGTGGATACCAGGAAACGCCGGGTGTTTCCTATCTATAGGGAAACCCACTCATCCACTGCCTGAGATTTCTTCTTCATCACTCGCAGGGAGTCTATGTCACTCTGCGGTATATCTTCTGAGGTGTAGGCCTCTGGAGGAGTGGCATTGATGGGTCGAGCCAGCTCAGTAAGCAACCCCATAAGGTTTGCATTCTTTTCTTTTTCTGCTTTGAGCCTCTGGGCTTCCTTTTCATATCAGGCTTCCACCGCCCTTGTTGCCTCCTTCAGCAAATCTACCTCACCTTGCTTTCCCCTTTTTCCTAGTGATACCTCTGCAACATTATAGTCTCTGTGCTCTATGGTTTCTTCATTAGCATCTGGGGGAGGTGTTGCCACAATGACAACTATTTCTCCACCTGACCCAGTTCAGAGGGTATGAACTGTCTGGGCTTTCTTGGCCTTCGGCGGGGCCTAGACTTGGGCCATCATTTTGGCAAGGGAGAGAGGAGTCACTGGAGTAGACTGAGCTTTTCTTTTCCCGCTCTCTATCAGCCACTGAGGTGGGAGGGGTGGCCTTCCTGCCAGAATTTGTTCCCCTGATTCTTCTCTAGCATCCTACTGTTGTTGCTTCTTAGCAGCGTGGACCTCATTCGTTCCTCTCCCTGCCTCAAATTATTTTTCAGCAACATTTTCTTTGACCTCCATCTCCTCAGCCTTGTCCTCTATGTCTATTACTAGGTTTGGACTCTGGTAGGCTTCCTCGGGGATTTCTTCTTCGAGCTTCTCTTCTTCTTTTTATTCTTCTTCTACCGGGGCCTCTTCCTCTGTTGGCACCTCTTTTGGCAGTAGGGGAGGTGTTGGGCCAAGATTTAGAGTTTGGGCCACTGTGATCACCTACCCAAAAGTTTCTCCCAGGACTGGCCCTTGGAACATGGCGGTTGGGGTTACGATTATTCCCGAAGGTCCGGTTCCCCCAGTGGATGCCATTTGTTCACCTTGTTTTTGTTGGTCCACTCCCAAACCTTGCATCACTTGAGCCCTGGAGATAATCTTTGGCTCTGGCCCCTTTTCTTCTACCTACTACTCTTTTCCCTATGAGAGCTCCTATTCAATATCTTCTTTCTTTGCAGCCTCTTGTTCTGCCCCCGGAACTTCTGTCCTCGCTTGTGTATTGTCCCCTTGCAAATTATCGAACTCATCGGTTGCAAATACATCAAATTATTCTTATGGAGGGGGACTGGCTGGGACCTCTGCAGGCTCTGTTTCCTTCTCTAGTTTTGGGGAACTAGAAGAAAGAATCTCTATTTGTTGGGGTCGGGATGCTTTCGGCTCTGGCTCTGCCTTAGGCTTCTTGCTGAGCTTCTTCTTTCTCCGAGCAACCAGAGGTGGCTCTACATCTCTTATTGCCACCACTTCCATAGGATCTACCCCTTTCGCCTTCACCATTAAGGCTGCTAATGACGGGGAGGAGGGGGGATGAAGTAGTCTGGCCATGAGTGGTAGAGTGGCCAGCTATGTTATTAATTTGTTGCCTGACTTTCAGTCACCCATTTATCTTTGGCAATATTGGAGTCATATAGTCATCAAGTTAGTCTGGTGTCTAGGTCTAATTTTTTAGGTAGGCTTTCTTTGCCAGGTTTCCCTATCATTGCTTTTCTTATTTCAAGCCAGGTGGGTTGTTCTAAATTCCCTCTATCATTGGGTAAGTTATAGTTCCTAGCCTAGCAAAGTATTAATGCTCCAATTGATGTTCTTTCTCAAGCAAATTGATGTTGGAAAGACATGGTTTTCAAGCATTGCAGGGAATTAGGAAGGAGATGCAGTGATAGAGATATATGTTCAATCTCACAACATTCACCTCCTGAGCTCAAAGTGCTTTAATAAATTTTACTTGTGTAGATACCTCATTGCGGCTTATAATATTTCAGTACCTTTTGATTAACCTTTGACAGGCAGGTGCAAGTCTTTCCATTCATCTGGCAGTGTCACTTAAGTTAAAAATCTTCCATGTACTTTATAATCTACGGTGCAGTTTGCTGGATAATCTCTCAATTGGTAGATCAGCGGTTCACGCATTTTTTCTAAACTCAAGTTGCGTACAGTTCACTTTTTGTGAAAACACGGTTGGTCCCCACATGTCCCAAGGTTACATCATACTCCCCTCTGCCGCTGCCGTTGATCCATTTGATCATGTGGTTTTTGGGTGTTTACAAAACTGAAAGATGATCGAGGCTTTTCCTTTCCTAGAATGCTTCCACGTGTCTGGAGAGTGGCCGTACTATGTTGCTTGTGTTGGGTTAGAAGAGGGTAGTCGCATGATCGCAAAGGATTAAAAAATGTCATGCGATCATGTGATCTGGGTAGGTGTGGAGGAAATGCAGAAATGATAGGAAAGACCAAATAAAGGTCCTCTACTAGGACCCACGTATGCCCACAGCGCAGATGTGACAACATAAACCAGGAAAGTGGAGGTTTAATATTTAATAGTATATCATGCACCGATAATAGCGCAGTCGCATGATCGCATGAGGTTAAAAATTCTGTGCGATCATGCGACAATGGAAGCTCGGGTTAAATGGCCACTGGAAATATAAGCTACAAATCAGCGACAAGGTTAAGTAGGCAGCGACTGAGTGGCAGAGAATATATTAACCAGGGAAAGTTGAGATGACCATTGGAAAGGTTATGATCATGATCGTCCAACTACAGATCAATGTGATTAAAGATTTGGTTATTTGCCGCCATTCATAGCATTTCCATTTCAAATTTAGAACTTTGAGCATAAATGTAACTCGAATCCAAAAAGCCCAATGGACTATGGCTTGACAGGTGTTGTTCGAGGAAATGAAAGGTCTCGAATTGAAGTGTCACAGTTCTGATGTCTTTCCTTATTCCTATATCTGTAATGGCTTTCCAAATTCCTTCGTCGAAGATGTTTCTTTTTTATTCTTTGTCTTTTTATATTCTAGAAGTTGAAACATTTCCAGTGGCTGCAAGCATTGTATGTAAACTCTATAAATACTATTTCAGAAGTGAATGGAAAGGTTGGAAAACTTGTTAATGAAGCAACAGTGATTCTATTTACAGAAGCTTTGTCTCATGTTTGTTGCGCCATTTTAGTGAATCATTTGCATTTTGAATAGATAGAACAGTCATATGTGAAGCTGTAGTTGCATGCTAGATTCTATTTCATGTCTGTGATTGTAGTGAAAGTAATTCTATTTACCTATCATGTATGATCCTTCTCCTATTCCTTCAGTAATTTAGGTGCATCAGAATAGAAATTACAATGGTATGTGGGACTGTAATTCCTACTTGGATTCTATTTCACGTTAGAAGTTACAGCGTAAGCAATTCTATTTGTTGTCCACGTACAATTCTGCTTCTGTTCTCCTCAGTAGAATATGCATTTTTAGAATAGGTAGATTAGATTTGAATACAGATTAAACATTATCCTTTCCTGAATTGTTTGTGTCTACAAGCAATTTGGTTGAAACTCATAAGGGATAATCTGATGATCGATAAAAAAACATATTCATTGCATATCAAACACAATCAGGGAGCTGTACCTATCAATTTAGAGGGCAGTGATAGATGACTTACATTGACCCATTTGTTGGTGAACATCCTTTTGTTCTTTCACCTTGGGTGTATTGAAGAGTCAAAGATTATAAATCTTAAGGGAGGAAAAACTATTAACCAATATTTTTTTGGTGACTCTACTGGGGAAGACTTAGAAAGAAAGTATATCATAAGTTTTTCTCAGAATTTTAAGGCATCCTGGATTCCAGATTTACTAGGAGTGCAAAACAAAAGGGAAAGGTTGACCCACTATACAAAGAGCTTAAAGAAGTCAATTTTCCTTTTCTTGAAAATATTTACAGGAAAGGAAGGGCTAAGTCGAGAGAAGAAGTTGAAGATAACAAGCATAAATAAATTCAATTGCCTACTAAAATTCCTTTCAAAACAAAGAGAAGCAAATCTTCTTCACCTCCTGTTGGTAGAACTCCTATTTCTGTCACCTATAATTCATTGATTCTTCACGGTATTGCACTTCCTCTTTCAGTTTCATTTCAAGCTTCTCAACCAAACACAAGGTTAGTAAACATGGCCGTTCCTTGGGGAAATGCAATTGGGCCTCTAAACCTTGCA
>MU226453.1:231046-245909 GCA_018584345.1 Thuja plicata
TATATGGAGTTGAAGCCAACTTGCCATTACCTTTGGAACTTGCTACATGTAAGTTGAAAACTGCCATTGAAGATGATGTTTTTAAAGATGGTTTAGAGAAGAGAATTCTGTATTTGACAAAGTTGCAAGAAGAAACGGAAGATATGGTTGATAGGACCACTAAACATCAGAACCAAGTCAAGAAGTTGTTTGATAAAAGGGCAAGGCCAAGAAAATTCATGGAAGGTGATATGGTGCTACTGTGGGATAATAGACATGAACCTAAAGGAATGCATTCTAAATTTCAATCTCTGTATAAAGGTCCATTTTAGATTGTGCAAGTGAATCAGAATAACTCATTCAGATTGGCATATCCTTCCGGAGAGTCCCTACCATGTTCCTATAATGGGCAGGACTTGAAGCTATATCAGATGCATAATTGAAGAGCAGGTAACCCCTGCATAGTAGTTAGGTAGGTAGGTGTTCTTTTTGTGTCATAGTTTTAGTGGTTGCCTTTCATTTTGCTGCTATTTTCCTTGAATTTAGTTTTGCTTTGTCGAGTTGCCTCGCTCCCCTTTGCCCTCCCTGTATGCATTTTCTCATTGTTCCCTTTGGTCTAGACTCCGCAACCCAATGCTTAAGGAACTTGTCTCACCAGAGAAGCTGAATTCTTCATGCACTTTGCAGTACATGATCCCCCAGTCGGAGCTAGCTGTTGCCTGACTTTCAGTTACCCATTTATCTTTGGCAATATCGGAGTCATATAGTCATCAAGTTAGTCTAGTGTCTAGGTCTAAGTTTATAGGTAGGATTTCTTTGCCAGGTTTCCCTATCATTTCTTTTCTTATTTCAAGCCAGGTGGGTTGTTCTAAAGTCCCTCTATCATTGGGTAAGTTATAGTTCCCAGCCTGGCAAAGTATTGATGCTCCAATTGATGTTCTTTCTCAAGCAGATTGATGTTGGAAAGACATGGTTTTCAAGTGTTGTAGGGAATTAGGAAGGAGATGCAGTGATAGAGATATATGTTCAATCTCACAACATTCATCTCCCGAGCTTGAAGTGCTTTAATAAATTTTACTTGTGTGGATACTTCATTGCGGCTTATAATATTTCAGTACCTTTTGATTAACCTTTGACAGGCAGGTGCAAGTATTTCCATTCATCTGGTAGCGTCACTTAAGTTAAAAATCTTCCATGTGCTTTCTAATCTACGGTGCAATTTGCTGGATAATCTCTCAATTGGCAGATCAGCGGTTCACGCATTTTCGCTAAACTCAAGTTGCGTATAGTTCACTTTTCGCAAAAACATGATTGGTCCCCACGTGTCCCAAGGTTACATCATACTCCCCTCTACCACTGCCGTTGATCCATTTGATCGTGTGGTTTTTGGACGTTTACAAAACTAAAAGATGATCGAGGCTTTACCTTTCCCGAAATGCTTCCACGTGTCTGGAGAGTGGCTGTACTATGCTGCTTGTGTTGGGTTAGAAGAGGGTAGTCGCATGATCGCAAAGGATTAAAAAATGTCATGCGATCATGCGATCTGGGTAGGTGCAGAGGAAATGTGGAAATGACAGGAAAGACCAAATAAAGGTCCTCTACTGGGACCCACGTATGCCCACAGTGCAGATGTGACAACATAAACTGGGAAAGTGGAGGTTTAATATTTAATAGTATATCACGCACCGATAATAGCACGGTCGCATGATCGCATGAGGTTAAAAATTCTATGCGATCATGCGACAATGGAAGCTCGGGTTAAATGGCCACCAGAAATATAAGTTACGAACCGGCGACAAGGTTAAGTAGGCAGCGACTGAGTGGCAAAGAATATATTAACCAGGGAAAGCTGAGATGACCGTTGGAAAGGTTATGATCATGATCGTCCAACTATAGATCAATGTGATTGAAGATTTGGTTATTTTCCACCATTCATAGCATTTCCATTTCGAATTCAGAACTTTGAGCATAAATGTAACTCAACTCCAAAAATCCCAATGGACTATGGCTTGACAGGTGTTGTTCGAGGAAATGAAAGGTCTTGAATTGAAGTGTCACAATTCTGATGTCTTTCCTTATTCCTATCTCTGTAATGGCTTTCCAAATTCCTTCGTCGAAGATATTTCTTTTTTATGCTTTGTCTTTTTATATTCTAGAAGTTGAAACATTTCCAGTGGCTGCAAGCATTGTCTGTAAACTCTATAAATATTGTTTCTGAAGTGAATGGAAAGGTCGGCAAACTTGTTAATGAAGCAGTAGTGATTCTATTTACAGAAGCTTTGTCTCATGTTTGTTGCGCCATTTTAGTGAATCCTTTGCATTTTGAATAGATAGAACAGTCATATGTGAAGCTGTAGTTGCATGCTGGATTCTATTTCATGTCTGTGATTGCAGTGAAAGTAATTCTATTTACGTGTCATGTATGATCCTTCTCCTATTCCTTTAGTAATTTAGGTGCATCAAAATAGAAAGTACAATGGTATGTGGGACTGTAATTCCTGCTTGGATTCTATTTCACGTTAGAAGTTACAGCGTAAGCAATTCTATTTGCTATCCACGTATGATTCTACTTCTATTCTCCTTAGTAGAATATGCATTTTTAGAATAGGTAGATTAGATTTGAATACAGATTAAACATTATCCTTGCCTGAATTGTTTGTGTCTACAAGCAATTTGGTTGAAACTCATAAGGGATAATATGATGATCGATAAAAAAACATATTCATTGCATATCAAACACAATCAGGGAGCTATACCTGTCAATTCAGAGGGTAGTGATAGATGACTTACACTAACCCATTTGTTGGTGAACATCCTTTTGTTCTTTCACCTTGGGTGTATTGAAGAGTCAAAGATTATAAATCTTAAGGGAGGACAAACTGTTCACCAACATAATTGCTCCCTCATTTGCTGGGAGGCTGCCACCGATTGTTTTATTTGTTCAATGATGGGGACTTCTTATGCAGAAGGGGTCATGTCTATTCTTTTTCCCTTATCTGCTCCCTGCAAAGAAGTCCCAACCCTCGGGGTCAATCCTTGTACCGGTTGTGGAGTTAACTTTGGCGTCGGATGGGCTGCTCGGTGGGTACTCCTGGGGCACACCTTCTTAAAATAAGCATGGCTTCTCTCGACCACCTCTTGAGTGAAGTCTTCAATTGTGAGCCCTTCCTAGGCGGCCCAGTTCACCGGTGGAAGAGCCTTTTTATCGATCCCCTTTTCCTTGTACTAGGGATCGGCAGTGGGGGCGGCATCTGAGAAGTCCACCGGGAATTTTTAGAGCTTCAGTTTCTACATCATGTCGAGTGTCATTCTGACATAGTGCCTGCTCCACACCTCCACATCATCTTGGAAATCTGCCTTGAAATCCTCCATGTGTATATGATGGGGCTCTGAAGCTCGGGGCAGTGCCATTGCAATCCTGCCATGCAGATCAAAGTTTTTCCACGCCAGATAAAATTCCTGCAGGTTGTAACTTTTTAGCTCATTGTCTGCCTCCTTTGCGCCAGCCAGACTGCAGGTGTAATTCCCACATGTGATTGGGAATGGGATGTTGGAGATCTTTTTGAGGGCAAAGAAGGCATGCGCCTCCATCATTTGCCTGCAGTACTCCAATAGCACGATCTTGTCCCCACAATGTTTGGGCAACAAGTAGGGTTTCTCAGAGAAGTCGGTGACCCTAATGTAGGTATGTTGTTGGAAATAAATATAGTAGTGTCCATAACTATAGACCAACTTCATCGGCTCAGAAGACAGGCGGTATCTGGCATCCCGGGTGGGTGTAAGTAGATGGTAGTAAACGAACGCGTCATTTACCCAGCAAAAACTGGGGAAGCTGGCCTCCCATTGAACCTGTGGGAAATGGTCCCATGGTGATTTTTGTCCCAGGCCAATCCTGAGCACGCCATTAGTAAGTAGGCCGTGGGAATGGGGCCTCTACTGCGCTAGGGCCCAGAAAACGTAGGAAGACATATAGAACTTCTTCTTCCTGTTTAACTGCTGGAACTGGGAGTCGACATGGTTGGAGATTATTGTGGCCCAGTCAAAGTATTCTCCCTTGGTGAAGATGCTGAGGAGGAAATAGTACATCCATTTGGAAATCTCTTGGGCGGAGGGCTGCCCAAAGACCTGGGCTAATGCTATCATCCCCATCTGGATGCTTTCCTTGAATTCAGAGTAGGGAATCTCTATCTTCATTCTCTTTGGGTCCCTCCTTGGGGCCTTAAGCCAGTGGGTATTCATGTATACCTGGGCAGTGTCCTCTAGTTGTGTAAACTGGGTCAAGGCATCAGTCCTTGTAACCACCATGGCCCTATCAAATTGTGGGATTCCCAGGCTCACCCAGAATGTGACTGGGTCGAGGGACACCAGTGGAGTGGGGTATCCTATGGGCTCTGCGGCCACGAGCATAACGGCCTAGACAGAAGAGTTGTAGTTGGTAGCTAGTGTTTGGATAAGCTCTAGAGATTGCACGGAGCACGAGAAGCAAGCTGTCTGGAGGATTCCAGAGTTCCCGACGTTGATTGCTAATTGATCTCTAGCTTGTCACTGGATGTGCATTATTTTCACCAAGGCCTGCATCTCCGGCCATGTTCTGACGTTGGTGTCAGTTATCAACTTAACCTTAGACTCAATCTTTGAGCCCACGATGACATTGTCCTGTACAAATTTCATGGTCAGGGGCAGCTTTTCTAGGGCCTTCTCCATCTTGGATTTTACTGCTGCCCTAGTTTCTGCTGCGGAAGGCAGCTCTGGACTTTCAAGTGGAGATGATGCAGATGCTTCAGACATGTTTGGAAAATAAACTCTGGGAGCCTGCAAGAAAAAGAAACCGTCAGAACAAATTTATCAAAATAATTATTCTGGGGTCCAGAAATCTTACCACCATGATGCTCGCTTTTCCTGAAAAGTTAGTTACATACAAAGATAACCGCAAAACAAACGCATCATATAAAATCATCTTTCATTAAACATCCAGGTCTGGAGATTTGTTCACACTTGGTAAAGACACAGGATGGATGATGATAGGAGACCTGAAGCCCAGAGAAATGACCGTTAGTGAGGACATGTGAAAAGGCAAGTCATCAAGCCCACGTGGGAGCCATGTGCGTAGGTATTAAATGGAAGTTATGGAAATGATGACGGAGCCAACTGTCTAAACACAAAAAAAGTGAAGGCCACTTGGCTGTAATTGATTGTGCGTATGGGACATAAATGAGGTTCTGACAAACCTCATGGAGGAGAGAGAAAATTGCCTGTTTGAAACCGGCCGAGAGCCAAGTTTCAAACAGGTGGTTTTCTGCCCCAAAGAAAGTTCATGGGTGGAAAACCCAAAACACAGGTGACTCAATCAGCTTGTCAAACCATCTAGAAGGATATACATGAGGGTTGAAGGATATACACATAGAAATGGGGAGATATATAGAGACTATACATAAATATACACACATATACACAAAATATATAATGTAGAACGACACCTATAGGAAAACCAGATGAGATAGAGACATATATATAGCTATCTACCTATTTTATATACAAACCACTTCTGCACAGAGGGCAGACAACCCTTTGGTAGAGTTGACCCACCAACGGGCGGCAGAACTAGAAGACGAGAACCAGACCAAGTAGAGAAACGACAAAACAAACAAGGAAAACAAAAACCAAACAAAACAGAAGAGAAAGGAAGGCAGGAATAGGAAAACCAACCTGAGAATGCAGAAGGCAGAGGAAAGGGAAGAGTTACCGTAGAAGCTCTGCAATAGCTCGAGTTGTTGAATAGTCAAAATCACCACCACAAAGCACTCGCAATCGTCAGAAAGTGACTAGTAGATGTTAAGCGTTGATTATCATAAAGTCTCTGCAAATGCTCTGTTAATCACTCTCTAAATTTATCTAAGTGCTTGAAGGTTTTAATCGCGGTGAATGTGAAAGTGATAGATAATTTCTATTTATACCCGCGGTAGGAAGGTAATCCTCCTCCTTCCGGCGATCTCCGGACAAGCAAAACCTCCAGACTCCAGGCCCGGGGATTCCCCATGATGATATCCTTAAAAACATCATGGCGAAGAATCTTGGAGTCTGGAGTCTGGTTCCCAACAAAGGACAACCTCCGGGACCGGAGTCCCGAAGGCAAAAACCAAATGAACAAAACACCACACTGGGGAAGAAAACCCCAGAGAAAGAAAATAAAAGGGAAAGAAAGACAAGGCAAAGCCGCAAGCAAAAACAAAAAGGGGGACCCAACATTTTGCATACAAAATGTAGGGATGGGGATGCAGGGCATAACACAAAGGTCTCTCCATATTCTATACCTTCCTCTTGTGCATACCCCATGTATACTAGTCTTTCTTTGTTTCTTGTGACTTATCCATTCTCATTCAGCTTATTCTTGAATATCCATTTAGTACCGATGACATTCTTGTCATTCGGTCTTGGAAAAAGTGACCATGTCTTATTTTTCTCAATCTTCTCAATCTCATCATTCATAGAACTTATCCATTCTTCATTATCAAGTGCAGCATTGACAGATTTTGGCTCAAACTCACAAATTAAACATCTTGAGTTTAAAGACTTACTTCTTATTCTTGTACCAACTTTTTTATCTCCTATGATCTAGATCTTTGAATGGTTCCTTCTTACATATCTGGCAAGAATAGGTATAGATCTTTGTGTATCATCTTGATCATCATTTTGATCTTCATTTTTTTCTTCATCACCTTGCACATTATTTTGATCATCATCCTAATCATCGGTAATTTCAGTCTGACCGTCGGTTACAACATTCTGTTGTTCTACAATTAAGCACTATTGCTCAGGTAGAGTGTTAGGTTCTTCAAAGTATACAAACTTGTTGTAGTCCTCTGGTTCTTTTATGTTTTCCAGTTTATTATTTTCTGCAAATTCATCTATCTTTACATTTGCACTTTCAACAATTTTGTTAGAAGCCTTGATAAGACATTTATAAGCTTTGCTCTTGGTGGAATACCCTAGAAAGATACCTTCATCATTGTTGGTGTCAAGATTTCCATTTATATCATCCTTTAAGACATAACATTGACTACCAAATATTTTGAAGTAACTTACATTGGGTGTTTTTCCATACCATAGCTCATAGGGTGTCTTCTTTGTGTCCTTCAATTGTACTCTATTTAATGTGTAGATAGTAGTATTGACAGCTTCCCTCTAGAAGATTTGGGTGATGCCTTTCTCTATCATTGGTGTTCTTGCACAATCAACTATGGATCTATTCCTTCTCTCAGCAATCCCATTTTGTTGTGGTGTTCTTGGTGCAGAAACCTGTCCTTTATACCATGCTCATTACAGAAATTAGTGAATTCATCTGATATAAACTCACCTCCTCTATCTGATCTCAAGCATTTCAGATCCTTACCTCTTTATTTCTCTACCATAGCCTTATACCATTTAAACATCTTGAATGCTTCATATTTATCTTTTAGAAACATAACTATCATCATTCTAGAGTAATCATCAACAAAAATAATAAAATATCTATCTCCATAATAACTCTTTTTCCTCATTGGTCCACATAGATCAGTATGGACTAATTCTAGAATATCATCAAATGTATGGGTTTTACTTTTGAAACTAGACTTTGTCATTTTACCTTTTTGACAATTCTTGCACATGATGTTTTCAGGCTTTGATATCGTCGGTAAGCCTCTTACATTTCTCCTTCTGCTTATTTTCATCATGTTGTCAAAATTCACATGACACAATCTTTTGTGCCACAACCATATGTCTTCATTTCTAGCCATTAAGCAAGTGGTGTTAGTATCATCCAGATAGAATAAGTTACCTTTTGTCTGTTCACTGGTACCAATCAATCTTCCTGATTCATTGAAGATCTTTGCCTTCTTAGTCTCAAATGCTACTCTATGACTTGAATTATTTAGTTGATAAACACTCAACATATTATAATTCAATCCTTTTACCCAATAAGCATTTTCACATTTAATCAGGTTATCTAGCATTATAGTTCCTTTACCTTCAACTGGACAAGGTGTGTCATTTCTCATTCTTATTGTACCACCATTATAATACTCAAAAGTGTTAAACTTTTCTTTGTCACCGGTCATGTGGTGAGTGCAGCCACTATCTATAATCCAAATGTCATTCTTGCTAACCTTAGATATGTGTGCAGTTTCTACATACCTTTCATCTTCATCTGAATCATCTTTCACAGCTACAAATACCATCTTGATGTCATCATCAAGTTCGGTGTCAGTATCTTCATCTTTGCAAGAAAAAAGGTAGCTGGCTTTCTTGCCTTTGTCCTTGTAGTCTCGAGTATCTCTTCTTTTCAATTATTGGTAGCTTCTATAATATTTGTTATCAAATTTGTTAGATTTCTTCTCATAAGGTCTGTCATTACCTTTGTCATCTTTTCTTTTGTTAGGACATCTAGCAAAAAATTGTCTGATGTCTTTACAATCAAAGTATACAAGTGGTAAATTTCCTTTGTATTTACCTTTGCCTCTTTGCATTCTTCTAGCCATAAGTGCTTCTATTTCATCTAGATCTTCTTCTTCACTTTCACTTTCACTATCTCTTCTAGATGTGTGTCTATGAATTTATTTGCTTATCTCATAGAAGACTTAAATGCAAACTCTAAGTTTGGTAAGACACTATTATCAAAGTTATTCATCTCAAATGAAATCAGTCTACCAATTAAATTATCAAGAGTAACTATATTGTTTGATACTGCTCTCATTTCTTGAATAGCATATACAGGTAGTAAGGTTCTTAATATTTTACTTACCACTGTCTCCTCTTCAAGTGTACCTCCAACTCCTCGTATAGCATTGACTACTTCTTTTATTCGTGTGTTGTACTATGTGATGTTTTCTCCTCCTTTCATTTTGAGATCATCAAATTTTCCTCTAAGACTTTCTGCCTTGGCTCTCAGATTATTTGTATCACCTCCATGTACAAGCTTCAATTTGTTCCACATTTTCTTTGTTGTTTTTCAATCCTTGACATATTCAAATTCAGCATCAGAGAGTGAGGAAGAAATCTCTATTACCATGCAATTATGTTCACACTTTTCCCTCAATTGATCTACTGTTAATGATCCTATTGGCAACACATATTCAGTATCTAGGAATTGAGTAGCATCATTACCAATATCTAATAAGTGGAGTCTTATTCTACTTTTCCATCAAGCAAAGTTGTCTTTGTTCAACTTAGGCACATCTCATCTGTTCATTTTGTGATCTTGACTTAGGTCTTGAAACCTTCCTTCTAAGCACACAAGATCTGATACCAATTGTTAGTAATAACTGAGAGGGGGGATGAATCAGTGGCCTCAAAATTTATCCTTTAAAACTTTACCACCAATCTATAAACCTCATATTATCATGTCCCTACAAGATGCATGCCATGAAATACTTTATAAAGATTAACTGTCTGTCAATTTTCCTTGTCTGTCCTTATTCTCCTTGATTACCGATAAGAAGTATAACTATTTACCAAAACTCAGTAAATAAGTAGAGTATACCAATCAATCTAGAATTAACTATGTGAGATGTAAAATAGTAAAGTAATAAACCACACACACATAAAACATGGATTTTAACGTGGAAACCCTGTTAATGGAAAAAATCACTGAGACCGATACTCCAAATTTTCACTCTTCTGAAGTGAGCCCTGTTAGGAGCCAACCCTGTTAAAGGTTACAAACACACTATTAAGTGTGACCTTGTTAGAGGATTTTATACATAGAGGTTGTCACTTAGTATCAGGAATCTATTTGCTACCATCCTTGAATTAGCCTCCTTCTTAGACTGTCAATAGGTATTGGGAAAATCTTTATACCATCCTTGAATCAGCCTCCTTCTAAGACTTTCAATAGGTATCAGGCAATTCTAATGCTACTTTCATGAATCAACCTTTTTGGCACTCCTTGAGAGATACCTCAATATATAGAAGACTGTTAAGTCTTGCTCTATTAAGAGACTTGATGCTTCAATGGTTAAACTAAAACACTATGACCTGTTCATGATGCAACTTTGAATTGCATATTTTTAGATCTATTTAAGTACATTGCCTCTATGATCAATGTATCAATTCAATTATTTTGTGCTCCACACTTTCTGCTCTGTGATGTAGTGCCCATTGTTCGTCGGTGTCTGTAGAATTCCTTAGCTCTCCCTTAGCTTGATTGATCAGGACTGTATGAAGTTGTTCTTCATTAGTTTCTCTTTAGCATCCTCTTTCTATTCACTCTTCTTAATCCCTTTTCTATGAATTGTGATATAGAAATGAATTAATCTTGTCTCTTACATAGACATAATATTCATTTTCTTGATTCTTTATTCTTGGCATGATAAACAATCCAGCCAATTAGATTTAAAGCATAACTCCTAATTTGTCTTGTATAAATCTTCTTGCCAACTGTAAAAATCATCTTTAGATCAATCACTTAACTCTAGTAGAATAAAACAAAGAAAACAACCAGTTAAGTCTTTCTTTTAGCTCTACCGGCTAGATATTTTGTTATTTTCTGACCTCTCTGTTCTATTGGTAAACTCTGCAGTTAGTCGTCAGTGACAACTGATAGTTCTACTGGTGAGACTCCAGTTAGCTTCGTGATCTCCATCCGTCAAGCATCATTGGAAATTTACTCGTTGGTAAACCTTGATTTTTCTCATTGGGAAACCTTCTGAGTTTGCTCATTGGGTACTCTGTGGTTCTACTTCATCGGGCAACACTATTCTTCTGGTCGTCAGGTATCACTTTGACTTGTCATCTTTTCTCTGTCTGTCGGTGTGCACTCCATTGGTGTTTTTTGTCACTTAGTGAATACATGACTTTTATGCATTACTAGAAGTATAACCATGGCTCCTTTGGTTCTCTAAAGTCTTTGGAATTATGTACATGACCGTACAAATGATATCAAGTTGACATTAATGACAATACAATCCTTAACTGATTTAATAACTTGCATTATCTTCAACTTAACATTGTCACACATTCAATTAGTTACATGTCATCACAGGGATCATCTACAAATAATTTTGACCTTTTGTAAGAGGAGACAAATTAGGAATAGAATAAGAACAATATTCGACACCATTACTATCAAAACATGAAAACTTTGTGTCATGATCCATATTTAGCTCTTCAAAAGAACTATCATTCTCAATCTAGTCAGTGGCTTGTATATCCATATCAGAATTCTCTAAATAATTTTTTTGCAAATTTTCATCTCTATACAAAAAATTATCATGTCTGCTGGAGGGAGGACACATATCAACACACTCATCATATAATAGAATATGTTGAGTAACTAAAAGTTCATCATGAAATGGTTCAATGAATGATTTAGAATCAGAAAAAGATTCATAATCAACACAACTATCCCAATCAATACTCAACATCATATCTAGAGTCTCTTCATCTTTTGAATCTGAACAAACACTAATGCTCTCATCATCTAAAAGGTCATATTCAAAAATAGTAAGACAAAATTACAAGGAGAATTAGAAATATATGTATCAAAATCATGACCATCCGATATACATTCCTTGTCAAACTCAATGTTTGTGGGGTGTAGGGATTTAGAGCTATCCTTCCCTGAAAATCTGAGATATTCATAAGATAACAACTTTGAGACTTTTTCACTATGAAGTGAACCACTATCATCACTTAAACTGGTGCAGGAGCACACCTAGCTCAAACCCTTAGCTCTTTATTTCTGGCATGTACTGACTCTAGCCAAGTCAGGAGAGTGTGTGTGGACCTTAGAAGGTCATTTGTTTTATTTCCCTAAGATGGATATGAATAGGTGAATCCATGTTAAGATAGGTTTCTTAGTTGGTTTCCTTTAGTTGTGTGTGTGTGTGAGGTAGTTTGGAAGCCTCTAGAAATCCAACCAAGGCATCAAGAACCCTTGATAAGCTGCTCGGCTAACACTACTGCTCGGATAACACTACTGATTGGCTAACACTGGAGCTTGGTCAGCAATATTATTTCTTGACAAAATTCTTTCATAACGGCCCGTGAAAAGTGTATCTTGTCTTTTATGGACAGTATGGGTAGTTGTAACAATTCTTGAAGAGATTCTTGCTAATAATTGGGAAATTAGGGTTATTCCAATGAGAGGATGGTTATTAATAACATCCCAAGCATTCATGTTAAAAAGAGAGAGAGTAGAGATTGAAAAAGAAGAGAAGCTACAGAAAATTTATAGAGTTGCAGATTATTGTAATTTTTTATTTTGTTTCCAGAAATCAGAAGGTGAAGACTATGTGTTTAGTGGATATCAAGCTTCTTTGTTCATTTTGTATGCTAGTATATTAGTTTAATTTATTTATATTTTGAAAGTTTTTAGTTCTTCACTCATTCTGGGTTGTAAACAGTAATGGCCCCTCAAGATTTATGAATCCATGGTCAAAATCATGCATTGGGATAGAACTCAAGAGGAACCCTTGTACATAGTTTTCTTTTTGTTTTCTGTAGGAGAAGAAACAACAATGAGTCTGGAGATCTTACCCTAGGAGAGCTCGGTAATAGTTTGGCTAGGGAAGAGAATGAAAGAAATGTTCTGAAAACATTGGTTGAGTGAGTAGAATGAATCTATTTGTGTAGGTTCAGTGGGGAGGAGATATAACATGTCGATGGGGACCGAGTCTTGAAGAGGAGGTAAATTTGATAGTGACTTACTTCATCTTAGGGTTGTGAATACCCTAAGAGATCTAGGAGAAAGAACTCAGAGAAAATCCAAGCTGACTCTGGAGTAGCAATGAGACTTTTGTCCACATCAGATTGGTATCAGAGCCTAAATTGATTGGGCTTGTGGTAGATGTTCTAGCCAATAGTATCACTAGATGAAAACAAGATGGTCAGAAATGCAGAGCTTGCAAAGGAAGTAGATGAGTAGAAGAGAGTGATAGAGGATCAAAGGGAAAGGAGTAGACTCCTTGAATAAGCCCTAGATGAGATGAAGGTAAAACTTCAAGAAGTTGCAGATGCAACTAAAAGCAGAGATGGAGATGAAGTCAGGAACAACAAAGGGAAGCGGAAAGTTGATGAAGAAGACTTGATACCTGAACCAGACCCTCCAATGAATGAGGAACCATTTCTAAAAGCTCTCAAAGCCCTAGGAGGCAAAAGTATTGAAGGAATTCCATTCTTTAATGGAAAAATGGATAGTGAACTAGTTGTGGAATGGATAGAAGGTATTGAAAATCATTTTGAATGTGAGGGCATAACTGAAGCACAAAAGGTAAAAGTTGTAAAGTCAAGGTTAAGAGGCTCACAATAACATGGTGGAAATACCTTCAAGAAGAGAGGGAGAAGATGGGTAAGCATCCAATTTCAAATTGGAAGGCCATGTTAAACAAGGTAAAGGAGCAATACCTACCTAAGGATTATGAAATCCAGTTACACAAGAAGAGGTAGAGTTTGAAGCAAAAAGATTTGGATGTGGTTACATATATTGAAGAATTCCATAAGTTGTGCTTGAGGTCAAGAGTCCAAGAGGATGAGACTATCAAGGTGGCTAGGTATCTTGGAGGCCTAAAATGGAATATCCAAGAGGAAATCAGTTTGTGGACTCCCACAACCGTCCATAAATGTTTCCAACTTGCATTCAAAGTGGAAGAGAAGAACAAAAAGAAATTAGAATCAAACTTCATAGGAAGAGGTAGAGATAGAGAAGGAAGAGGACAAGGAGGCTATGGTGGAAGAGGATCATATTCAAGGCAGCAAAGTGAGAACAAGCTCACTAAAAATTAGGAAGGAAAGTCAAATAGAGGAGTTTTCAGTAGAGGTAGAGGCTCTAACACTAGTTGGAGAGGAAGGAACAATAGTAATCAAGGAAGAGGAGCATCCTACTTTGCCACCATGAAATGCTACCACTGCAATCAGCTAGGGCATCCTACCTATAGGTGTCCTGAATAAGTTTTTACTTCTCAAGGAGGTGGAAAGAGAGTTAACTATGTCCAAGAAGAATCAAGTTGCAGTAGCAAGCCATCTGAGTTACCATTAGAATCAGAGGAAGGTGAGAACCTCATGATAAAGAGGACCTTAATCAGGGAGCCAAGCAAAGCAGAACCAGGCCAAAGGAGAGCACTCTTTAGAGTGAAGTGCAAGATCATAGGGAAGGTGTGTAGAGTCATCGTTGATTCAGGCTCAATTGATAATAGAATTAATGAAGAGGCAGCCACCAAGTTAAATTTGAAAAGGATTCCACATGACAATCCATACAAGGTTACATGGCTCAACAAAGGACAACATGTGTTTGTAGGATAACAAGAATGGACCGTAGAGTTCACCATTGGGAAGTATAAGGATAGAGTTCTATGTGACATTCTTCCCATGGATGCATGCCACCTTCTACTTAGAAGGCCATGGCAATTTGATAGGAAATCCATGCATGATGGAACCAAGAATGCATACTCATTCAAGAAAGATGGAGTGACTTTCAAAATTCAGTCCCTGATAGAAGGAGAGATGAAGACATCAAGTCAAAGTGTGCTCATGGTTGATGAGAAAGAGTTCTTGAAGACTCAAGGACAAGGAGAAGGAGTTGGATTTGCTTTAGTATTGAAGCCAAAAGATGAAGTTTCTGTCAAGAAATCAGAGATACCAAATGAGGTAAAATAAATACTTGAAGAGTATAAAGACATTGTGAATGATAGTCACCCCACTCCCCTACCTCCTAAGAGACTTGTTAGCCACAAGATTGACTTCATACCAGGAGCTACCTTACCCAACAACAAAATGAGGAAATATCCAAGCAAATCAGAGAGTTATTAGACCAAGGCCTAATTAGAAAGAGCATAAGCCCATGTGCAGTCCCTACTATTTTAGCACCTAAGAAAGGAGGAGCTTGGAGACTTTGTACTGATTCTAGAGCCAT
>MU226453.1:281981-293232 GCA_018584345.1 Thuja plicata
TGTTCATGAATTACCAGTGCATGGTCAATTTCTTAAACCTTTCTATTCCTAAATGTTCTCACTAGTTATTTTTAGTCTTGTTTGTTCTTTGATTCAGTTTCTTTATTTCTTCTAATGGTCTGCTCTCTAGAGATAGCTAGGGTCTTTCTGTATTCAGGTATAAATACACATCCACAGAAAGAGCCACTGGTGTTGCACAATTTTAAGGAAAAAATTTGAATGACTAAGAAATTTAGTCAGCGAGTGTGTGACGAGCTCATTAACATACTAATTGCTCACTCGCGGTGCGTTTACATTGAAAGCATTTTAGTGTGTGATGAGATGAAAGCATGAGTAGTTACTTAAGTTGTCGCTCACTTGTGGTGGAGTAATAATTTAACCTTTCAGATCCATGAGTGTGTGATTAAGTAGAATCGAGCTCATCTCTCATTCGCGATGTGTTTTCCAAAAGGAGCTATTTTGTGTGCGAGTCCGCGACTGAAGAGAAAATGAGCTCATCGCTCACTCGCTCGAGTTTTTCATCAAACATGAAAAGTGTCGCGAGTCCGCGACTGAAGAGAAAATGAGCTCGTTGCTCACTCGTGAAGAAAGCAGATTGAGTCAAAAAAAATGTGCGAATGTGCGACGAGTTGGAAGCTCGAGCAGTGGTTTTAAATGGTCGCTCACTCGTGCATCCTCAAACATAAAAAGATAAAGTACTGCGAGTGCGCGACTGAGTGACATGTGTCCTGGACCCACTAAAAGATTAAGTGATGGGTTATGAAGATCTATGGTGCAGTTCGCATCTGATCTACGATCGACGTTCACTCACAATGAAAAGATGCTTGACTCTTATTTGCTTTGAGTGTGTGATTGGATGACACGTGTCCCCGGTCCCACTGAGACTCAAAGTTTTTACTGACACAGATCCAACTGGTGGTTCCCAATTGGATAGCGAAGATTACTTGTATCACGCAGGCCCAGGCAGAAGACATGTAATACAGTCTGGAAGATCCTATGGTCATCACAAAAGTGCTATGAAAAGGGCTGTCAAGGAATATCCTTAGTGAATTCACGCAATGATGACACCTGTCATTACGGGCCCCTTTGAAATCCAACTGCACCGTAAATAAAGTGGAATGTGCATTTAGCAGATCCAAGGGCTAGTGTGAAGTCGCATACAAGGAAGGAATGTTAGGCAAATCTATGCGATGTGAACACGTGTCCGGTCCCAAAAAGAAAAAGGCTTCGACGATTTCGCAGGGAGTTAAAATATAATGTTTTTTAAATGTTATTTTGTTTTATGACATAGTGATAAAAGATTAATATATATATTGTCGTTGCATTATTTTAATACAGAGCATGTTGGCTTAAGGTTTTATTTAAAATATTTAACATGTCGATATCATTTTTTGAAAGGTGGTGAATAATATGTATGCGGTCATGTCTGATCGGTGATCGACACTCAATGAGATGACTTCACGTGGCATGGAAAAATCAAATAAAGCCCAGTCGACTGCTGACATGGATCATTATCTTGATAAATACCAGATAATGTAAAGAAGACTAATCGACCAGGATATGAAGCATGAAGACCTATGCATTATCAGTCATATTCGTGCAGAAGTTTTTCTTTGCAGCGATAATACAATTATCATTCCAGATTATAAGCTATTGTTTATGAATGATTAATTCATTCTTATTTGTAATCTTTAATGGTTGAGTTGTTGGTCTTAGGATTAGGATTGGATTATGAATCGTTGCATCAACCCTTTTCTTGTTTGCACCTTTTCAAACAATGTATTATAAAAGGGTATCAAGGTTGATGTAAAAAATGGGTTCTTCTGGTGTTGTTCCACCACCATTAGAATTAGAGATAGTTTCTGATCAGCACTGCAACCTGAACTATTTGTAATTGTTTTCTGATTATCAATATATGAGTAGACCTGTTCTCCTATTGGAAATAGATATTTATCATTTGCAATCAATCCCTTAGATAAACCAATTAGATATTCCTCAGCATGATTGTTTAATGCATATACTCCTAGGTCAGATTCTTTGCAATTATTTTCATTTTATTCGCTCATCTTGCATGGTTAAATCCTTTTGATTGATGCATAAATCAATAGGTCTATCATTTGAGAGAACTCTGAGATAGCTTTGAGTTTTTCCTAAGTTGTATATTCATTCTACTGATCATCTGAGGTGATTGATTCCTTGAGAATTAGTCTCTAAGGTTGAACATTAAGGTTGGATGATTTTGACTCTATTTCCCAAAAGGAAGCAAGGCACTAGTCTGTTATTGCATATTGGATTCTGGTTACTTGGTTTTGGTGTGTATTTCTGTGAAGATCTATCTATCGAATTCAGTTATATATTCAATTAAAATTCAATTATCTACTACAGTTTCATATTTATGATCCATTGTTATCAGTTCTAAATAATTTTCAAGTTCTCTTTTGCCAAACTTTGAAGGGATTAGAAGTTGGAGGATCTTGTTATCTACTATAAAATGCCTTGGAGCTTGAAGACAAAGTTCAAGGAAAAGGCCCACCACCTAGGTCATGCAGAGCCTGAATTGTAGAGGTTGTAGCCCTTTCCCTAAGTCTATACCTGTTAGTTGGCCGGAACAGTTGGTTTTCTCAGCATTGGGTAGGCAAAACCCATAGGAATTCCAATCTGTAGTTTCGAGCACCAACAATTACCTATTCTTTATTGAGAAAATTATGGTCTTTATAAACTCTCGCCCTTGCTTTTTGGTTAGAGTTTGTTATCCTTCATTCCAAGATTCCTCATCTTCTTTATTTTCAAGGAGCTTGATGGTTGAATTTTGGGTCCCTCTTGCTTCTTCAAAGATGACATTTTATCCTAAGCACTCATCTCTGGTAGGGCTCTTGTTGATAAGATATCTTCCTCTTTGAGGATCCTTTTTCTATAAGTGACATATCCATTTCACGATTATCTATGCTCTTAGATGTAAGGGTCAATACTCTTTGCTAAGAATATGGTATACATTGTTGTTAAGTTGGATATCTCCTTACCTTGTGAAGTAGGTATCCTTTCTTCTTCTTCCTTATCTTGCCTAGTGGGTAGCCATGATAAGGAGGGGGGCATATATAGGGTATCTCTTGTACTATAATTTACACTTATTTACATTTTACAACATGCTAAATCCTTGGAAGGTAATGCACACAAGTTTCTAAATCTTAAAGAGACACGCATTTTTACTTTTATGTTTGCTAAATCCTTGGAAGGTAACACACACAAGTTGCTAAATCCTGAAGAGACATGCATTTTTACTTTTATGTTTGCTAAATCCTTGGAAGGTAACACACACAAGTTGCTAAATCCTGAAGAGACACACATTTTTACTTTTATGTTTGCTAAATCCTTGGAAGGTAACGCACACAAGTTGCTAAATCCTGAAAAGACACACACCCTTTTTTATTTTTACAATATGCTAAATCCTCAAAAGGTAAGACACACAAGTTGCTAAATCCTGAATGGACACGCATTTTATATTTCATAGTGATACAAGAATGTTGATCTATGGATATTTTCAAAATTCGTCAGAAGATGCATTTACAATTACAAGCATAGTTTATGGGTGAACCTGTTGGGGGCTCTCCCTCCTTGGTAATTCATAGTAAGGTGGGAATCTTACTAGGTGAGGTAATCAATCTCTCTTTTCTTTCTCTCGCTTTCATGCTAGTAGGATTAGATCATGAAGCTATGTTATCTATAGTGCTGTTCTTGCCTTACTTATGTAGTCATCTATGTTTTCTATGATTGATTGCTCTTTATTTCCATATCTTTATGTATGTATGTTGAGTTAGAATCCTTGGTCTGGGGGTTCATATCCCTGACTTAGTGATCTTCTACCTCGTTGCAATCCGCCAGGATCTCTTTCTTCTAACTTTACTGTCAGCACCTTCAATTTTCATACTACTGCTAAAGTGGGGGCTTAATGTATCATCTTAAAATGGAAGAACTTCCATGTTAAGAGAATTTAGCCCTCCTTAGGGGATGTTTTTTACCTCTACCATATCATCATCATGTTTCTGCATCATCTCATGCTTCTGTGCTGGTTCAGGACCCTGATTGGGCCTCTCCGGGCACCTCCTACCCCACCTGGCATATTTTCCTGGGGTTCTGACCCCCTAGGTCAGGGTCAACCTCAACCCTGACCTGGGTCCCCCTTTCAAATTAGGAAACTTGTTGGCTGTCGGGGCTCATCAAAAATTCAGTTTTCCCGCTTCCGGGTTGGCTGTTTCAGGTTTCGAAGCATTGATTCCTAAATTGTATTTAATATAGGTCCTTTTCTAGGGGCATGGGTTTAATTAGAATTTAATTATCCTATGTAGGCCTCCTTGAAATATTGTGCCCTAATTTCATATAAAAGGAAGCATTTCTCTCTCATTTTATCTAAGTCTTCTAAGTGAAAAAAGATCTAATCAAGATTTTGTCAAGAAGCAAAAGGTTCAAGCATCCATTTCCAAGCTCTCAAGGTGTTCAAGTCTTCTTCTCAAGTTATCCATTGAAGATCAAGGATTCAATCTTTCAAGCCTTTGAAGGGATTAGGTGCCAACATTCAAGATTCATCATCCAAGCCCTAGATCTAGCCATCATGGTGGTGTGATCTTCCTTCAAGATCCTTTGTCTATCTTTAAGACTCTTTCATCATCTCTTCAAAGTGGATTCCAGGCATACAATCATGGAGGTTTATGGTTCATATTGAGTTCATTCTTTCATACTTACATACTTGCATACATTCAAATTCCATTTACATATCTATTGAATATCATAGCTTCATTGTTAGATTCAATTCTACTACTTGCTAGCATTCTGTACTTTATTGATTTCAAGGTTAATTCCTAAATCAGGGTTTGACTAAGGAAAACCCCTCCCCCACAAAAAAATAATCTCCTTTTTCTTGCAGGTAAAGGTACAAAACAATGGATTTGAACCCAGATCTAGATACCCTTTTCGGCAAACTTTCGGGATCAGCAAACAAAGTCACTTTCAGATCTGTACAGGTCAGGGTTGACATTATTGGGTCAAGGTTGACATTTGTGGGTCAAGGTCGACCTTTTTCATAAGATGACATTGGAATGGAAAATAATTTCTAGGTTTGTTCATCTCTGCATTTCGGTTCGGTATCAACTGTCAGTTTTTCTAGAAATAGTCCACAGACCTCAGAAAATAGCATTCTTTGATCTACAATATTTCAAGGTTAGTGCATTTCTCATATCTTTTCAATTACAATCATATATCATTTCTATACATATAATTAACAAAATTGAAGGTATCTCCTTTACTATTCTCCTTTCCAAATAGTTGATTCATTTGTGCATTAACCCTTCTCTTGGGTTGATCAACTTGGATCTCCCATTTGTGTATTTGAGAATTGAAAAGGAACATCTTATCTTCTCCTTAATCACAATTGCAATACATAATCAATTCAATTCAATTAAGGTTAAAAGAATCAAATGTAATCTAGGTAATTCAAAGAATAATCTACACATCAACAATCTTACATTTCAAGACAATCAATTTATAAATCAAATCAATCATTTCTATACCTTATCCATTTTATCTACTACATTTTAGTAACATTAAATTCCACATCGTTACAATGTGACGCATGTTTCAAATTTCAAAAAGGTTAAACCATTTGAAAGTTATGGTTTTTTTTCAATCAGTATGTCAATCAGGATTTTAGAGATATCTCAACTAGAAAATAAGTAATAATTACTTACTAAACTCAAATTCTGACAACAATTATACTAATGGAAAGTTGATAACGTCTTTAAGAAACCCTTTTTGTTTCATCAATTTTGGGTGAAAAAAAGGTCGTCAGCTACATTGTCTAAGTTTGTAGAACAGAGGAAATATGGTGAACATGTCATTTGGGTTGACCAACCATGTTTGGCATTGGAAAGCCAAAACCCAAAGCAACTACCAAGCCTAATCGTATATCTGATATTATCATATATTTGATATCTCCTGCCCAAATACAACATTTTGATTTCAAAATGTTATGATTCAAGTTTTTTCAATTTTTCAATTTTATGAGTAGTAGTTTATATATTATAAATTTCATTTTCCTTAATGTTAATATTAGATGGTAATAGCATTAGTATTATATAATTATTTAAATATTAGTATTATATTATTATTTATTTCTCTATTTTATAATAGTATAATATTAGTATTAATTATTTATTAATATTCATAGTATAACAATAATACCTAGGAAAGAAAGAGTAGGAACTGTAGAGAGAGAGAGGGAGTAGGAACTCTCTCTCTCTCTCTCTCTCTCTCTCTCTCTCAACCCACATATTACCTCCTTCCATGGAACTCTTGCAAAATGATGGCGTAAATGGAGAGTCATGCATTCCTATAAATAGAGAACTGCAAAGCCATATGAGAATGTATATCTAATTATTTACACACCACGTTTAGGGTTATAAGAGAAGATTTACTTGAAGCTTATAGGGAGTGTGTGAACCAAATTAGAGGGAGTTCCAAGAAAAAAATGGGAGTTTTTTGAGCAGAAAGGGTCCTCTGATTTCTAGGTTTATAACTCTATTGAATATGTGGGGATGGGAGGAGGTAAAGATGGGTTAGAATTTGGTCTTTGACTCAAGGGCACTTCCTAGGGGTCCTAGTACACCTTATGATGTGTTAGGACCCCTTGGAAGTAACCGTGACCCCTCTTGACACATTTCAACACTTAAGTGTGTCCTAAGGGGTCGTAGGACCCCTTCAGACACACTTGAGTGTTCTAATGTGTCAAAAGGGGTCATGGGGACTTCTTAGGGGTCCTAGTACGACTTATCATGCATTAGGACCCCTAGGAAGACCCCATGACTCCTTTTGACACATTTGAATACTCAAGTGTTTTGTAAGGGGTCGTAGGACCCCTTGGGACACACTTGAGCATTCAAATGGGTAGAAGGGGTCATCGAGTCTTCCTAGGGGTCCTAGTATGCCTTATCACATGTTAGGACCCCTAGGAAGTCCCCATGACCCCTTTTGACACACTAGAACACTCAATTGTGTTCTAAGGCATCGTAGGACCTGTTGGGAAACACTTGAGCATTTAAATGTGTCGAAAGGGGTCATGGGGTCTTCCTGGGGGTCCTAGTACACCTTATCATGTACTAGGACACCTAGGAATGACCCCTTTTGACACATTTCAACACTCAAGTGTGTCACAACGGCTCGTACAACCCCTTAGGACACATGTGAGTGTTCTAATATGTCAAAATGCATTATGAGAACTTCCTAGGGGTCCTAGTATGCCTTATCATGCGTTAGGATCCCTAGGAAGTACCCATGACCCCTTTTAACACATTTCAACACTCAAGTGTGTCCCAAGGGGTCGTATGACCCCTTAGGACACAAATGAGTGTTCTCATGTGTTAAAAGGGGGCATGGAGACACACTTGAGCATTCAAATGTGTCAAAAGGGGTTATGGGGTCTTCCTAGGGGTCCGAGTACACCTTATCATGTACTAGGACCCCTAGGAAGACCCCATGACTCTTTTTGACACATTAAAATACTCAAGTGTGTCTTAAGGGGTCCTACAACACCTTAGGACACACTTGAGTATTCTAATGGGTCAAAAGGGGTCATGGGGTCTTCTTGGCAGTCCTAGTACGCCTTGTCACATACTCAGACCCCTAGGAAGACCCTATGACCCCTTTTGACCCATTAGAATGCTCAATTGTGTCGTAAGGGGTCGTAGGATCCCTCGGGACACACTTGAGCATTCAACTAGGTTGAAAGATGTCATGGGGTCTTCCTACGGGTCCTAGTACATGATAAGGTGTACAAGGACACCTAGGATAATTCCATGAGCCCTTTTGAGACATTAAAACCCTCAAGTGTGTGGTAATGGGTCCTACAAAATCTTAGGACACACTTGAGCATTCAAATAGGCTGAAAGGGGTCATGGGGTCTTCCTAGGGGTCCTAGTACACCGTATCGCATACTAGAACCCCTAGGAAGACCCCATAAACCCTTCTAACACATTAAAACACTCATGTGTGTTGTAAGGGGTCCTATGACACCTTAGGACACACTTGAGCATTCAAATGGGTCGAAAGGGGTCATGGGGTCTTCCTGAGGGTCCTGATATGCCTTATCACATACTAGGACTCCTAGGAAGAGCCCATGACCCCTTTCGACCCATTTGAATGCTTAAGTATGTCCGAAGGGGTTGTAGGACCCCTTGGGACACACATGAGCATTCAAATGGGTCAAAAGGGGTCATGTGGTCTTCCTATGGGTCCTAGTACATGATAAGGCATACTAGGACCCCCAAGAAGACCCCATGACACCTTTGGACCCATTTGAATGCTCAAGTGTGTCCTAAGGTGTTGTAGGATCTGTTACGACACACTTGAGTGTTTTAATGTGTCGAAAGGGGTCATGGGGTCTTCCTAGGGGGCCTAGTATGTCATAAGGTGTACTAGGACCCCCAAGAAGTCCCCATGACCCCTTTCGACCCATTTGAATTCTCAAGTGTGTCCTAGTGTGTTGTAGGACCCCTTACGACACACTTGAGTGTTTTAATGTGTAAAAATGGGTCATGGGGTCTTCCTAGGGGTCTTGGTACATGATAAGGCATACTAGGAGCCCTAGGAAGACCCTATGACTCCTTTCAACCCATTTGAATGCTCAAGTGTGTCCCAAGGGGCCCTACGACCCCTTAGGACAAACTTGACCATTCAAATGTGTCAAAAGGGGTCTTCCTAGAGGTCTTAGCATGCATTATAACGTACTAGGACCCATACGAAGACCCCATGACCCCTTTTGACCTATTTGAATGCTCAAGTGTTTCGTAAGGGGTTGCAGGACCTTTTACAAAATACTTGAGTGTTTTAATGTCTCAAAAGGGGTCATGGGGTCTTCCTAGGGGTCCTAGTACGTGATAAGGCATACTAAGACCCCTAGGAAGACCCTATAACCCCTTTAGACACATTTGAATGCTCAAGTGTGTCCCAAAGGGTCCTATGACCCCTTAGGACATATTTGAATGCTCAAGTGTGTACCAAGGGGTCCTATGATCCCTTAGGACATACTTGAGTTTTTTAATATGTCAAAAGGGGTCATGGGGTCTTCATAGGAGTCCTAGTATGCCTTATCACATACTAGGATCCCTAGGAAGGCCCCATAATCACTTTTGACACATTAAAACACTCAAGTTTGTCATAAGGGTTCTTGCAACCCCTTAGAACACACTTGAAAATTCAAATGGGTTGAAAGGGGTCATGGGGTATTTGTAGGGGTCCTAGTACATTATAAGACATTCTAGGACCCCTAGGAAGACCCCATGACCCCTTTTAACACATTTGAATCATCAAGTGTGTCCTAAGGGGTCGTAGGACCCCTTGGGACACACTTGAGCATTAAAATGGGTCAAAAGGGGTCATGGGGTCTTCCTGGGGGTCCTAGTACACCTTATCACATACTAGGACACCTAGGAAGACCCCATAACCCTTTTTGACACATTAAAACACTCAAGTGTATTGTAAGGGGTCATAGGACCCATTGGGACACACTTGAGCATTCAAATGTGTTCAAAGGGGTCATGTGATCTTCCTGGGGGTCCTAGTATGCCTTATCATGTACTAAGACACCTAGGAAGACCCCATGAACCCTTTTGACACATTTCAACAATCAAGTGTGTCCCAAGGGGTCGTATGACCCTTTACAACACACGTGAGTGTTCTAATGTTTTAAAAGGGGTCATGGGAACTTCCTAGGAGTCCTAGTACACCTCATCATGCATTAGGATCCCTACGAAGTACCCATGACCCCTTTTGACATGTTTCAACACTCACGTGTGTTCCAAGGGGTCGTATGACCCCTTAGAAGACACTTGAGTGTTTTCATGTGCTAAAAGGGGTCATGGGGACACACTTGAGCATTCAAATATGCAGAAAGGGGTCATGGGGTCTTCCTAGGGGTCCCAGTATGGCTTATTACATATTAGGACGCCTAGGAAGACCCCATGACCCCTTTTGACCCATTAAAACACTCAAGTGTGTCATAAGGGGTCCTACAACACCTTAGGACACACTTGAGCATTCAAATGGGTTGAAAGAGGTCATGGGGTCTTCCTCAGGGTACTAGTACAGCTTATCACATACTAGGACCCTTATGAAGACCCAATGACCCTTTTTGACATACTTGAATGCTCAAGTGTCTCGTAAGGGGTCGTATGACACTTTAGGACACACTTGAGCATTCAAATGGGTCAAAAGGGGTCATGGGGTCTTTCTAGGCATCCTACTATGCCTTATCACATACTAGGACCCCTAGGAAGAACCCATGATCCCTTTTGACACATTAAAACACTCAAGTGTGTTGCAAGGGGTCCTACAACACCTTAGAACACACTTCATTATTCATATGGGTCAAACGGGGTCATGGGGTCTTCATGGGGGTCTTAGTACGCCTTCTCACATAGTAGAACCCCTATGAAGACCCCATGACCCCTTTCAACCCATTTGAATACTCAAGTCTGTCCTAAGGGGTCGTAGGACCCCTTGGGACATGCTTGAGCATTCAAATGGGTCGAAAGGGGTCATGGGGTCTTCCTAGGGATCCTAGTACAGGATAAGGCATACTATGACCCCCAAGAAGACCCCACAACCCCTTTCAACCCATTTGAATGCTCAAGTGTTTCCTAAGGTTTCATAGGACCCCTTACAACACACTTGAGTGTTTTAATATGTCAAAAGGGGTCATGGGGTCTTCCTAGGGGTCCTAGTACATGATATAATATTTTAGGACCCCCAGGAAGACCCCATGACCCCTTTCAACCTATTTGAATGCTCAAGTGTGTGCTAAGGTGTTGTAGGACCCTATGGCACACACTTGAGCACTCAAATGTGTCAAAAGAGGTAATGGGGTCTTCCTAGAGGTCCTAGTATGCTTTAGCACATACTAGGACCCCTAGGAAGGCCCCATGACCCCTTTCGACCCATTTGAATGTTCAAGTGTGTCCTAAAGGGTCGCAGGACCCCTTACGACACACTTGAGTGTTTTAATGTGTCAAAAGGGGTCATGGGGTCTTCCTTTGAGTCCTAGTAGGTGATAAGGTGTACTAGGACCACTAGGAAGACCTCATGACCCCTTTTGAAACATTTGAATGCTCAAGTGTGTCCCAAGGGGTCAGAGGACCTCTTGGGACACACTTGAGCATTCAAATGTGTCGAAAGGGGTCATGGTTTCTTCCTAGGGGTCTTAGTATGC
>MU226453.1:308708-319425 GCA_018584345.1 Thuja plicata
GAGACAAAACAAATAAAGGATTTTTATTGAATGAGTTCAATAATATCAAGAAAAATTACAATGAAGAGGTTACTGAGTTTAACACAAGATTTCAAAGAGCTATGCATAAACTATTTCAGAAGATAAATCTAGATGAAGAGGTATGCCTAGCAACTTATTTAAATGCCTTTGATTCCAAGATGGGATATGCTCTGAGAGATAAGAACCATAGAACACTCATGGATGCTTATAAAATAGCAGTCAATATTGAAATGAACAAAAGAGTGTCTGGTAAATTAAATAGGAGATATGATGCAAGGTTTAGCAAGAGTAATCTGAAAGAGCCAGAATACAAAGAATATAAGGCTCCTCAGAATAATAGACCTTCTTATAATACTACTTATAATCCTCAGAATATAATGCAAAATCATCCACATGGAACTCAGTTCTAAGATGGAAAGCCTGTTATTGCACCTAAAAGGGAAAAAATAGACAATACAACTCCGGACCCCTTACATAGAAATTTTGTCCATTTCTGCAATGAGGAGACATGGTGTGAGGCTTGTGACGCTCCTCATAATCCTGATTTTTGTGTTGTCTCTTTGGATTTAAGGGAAAGTGGGGAACATAAAAGGGATGAGGGGGAACACTATGATCATAGTATGACCAATACCTTTTCATGCCATGATGTTGATTCAAACAGTGAAGAGGAAAATCATGACTCCTATGTCTCACAAAAAAGGATTGAGAATCATCACCAACAGATTTTGTCTAATAGTGAGATTGATGTAGTTGATGATAGTATAAGATGTTATGCTCAAGATGGTCAGGATGTTCCACTCATAAGGAAATCTTCAGATGAAGAGAAGGCTAGAATTACTGCAGAGTTAGTAAATAAAGCTAGAAGCAATTACCACTTAAGGAACAGGGTGGTAGGTGGAACTGGTAGCCAACCTTCAGGTGTCTTTATAAAGGAAAACAAGGTAGACACTAAGTATGTTCAGAAAAATGAAGGACCTAATGAAAGTATAAATAAACACAAGGTCAAGATTGTCACAAAGGTCATAGAGTCAAATATGGTTCATGAGTTAATTCAAAAGGAACACAATGGGGAAAGTGAAGTTATTATCAATAAATCAAAGTGTTCAGATATGAGGTATACTCCAGTAGACATGGGTCAGTGCTTGTCCCAGATGATAGTTAAGGTTCCATTTCTAGAAATGATGAGGATCAAAGAACATAAAGAAAAAGTCATGTCATTATTAAATAGTGTACCCACAATAAAGGCTCAGAGTCCAGTGGTAGTTTCTGAAAAGCCAACTACCAAGGGAAATGAATTGGAGGTGTTGACATCTGAAATTCCTCAAATATTCCTAAATGCAACTTCCTCTCCAAAAGTTGTTGACCCATTTTTTCTCTCAATAATAATCAATGATAAAATGCTCAAGAATTGCATGATTGATTCAGGAGCCTCAAATATAGTTATGCCAGTTGAATTCATGAAGGCAATGGGGCTACAAGTTGATACACCTCATGGTAGATACAGATCTATGGATTCCAGAGAGGTCCATATAATTGGAACTATTAAGGCTATGCCTTATCGACTAGCAATTTTCCCTGATGTAGTGATGACAATGAATGTTCTTGTAGTTGACATACCACCTCACTATGGCATGTTATTATCAAGAAAATGGAGTGCTTCAATGGGTGGTAGTATACAAAATGATTTATCATTTGCTACTTTCAATATTGTTGGAGAGAACGTCAATGTTTTGAGAGAGAGCCGAACTCCCCACATGATAGAAAAATATGAGGATACTCATGTGAACTGTTGCATTGACATAGACATGGAAAATTTCAGAATGCAAAGAGATGAGCATAAAAATCAAGAAGTTGACCTTTTGAATAGAGAATCAATCTTGCAGGAAGATGGACTATGGAAAATGTACTTTGATGGTGCTTTCTCTAAAGAGGGATCAGGGGTAGGAGTATTATTAATATCTCCATCAGGTACAACTTTTAAATACTCATTTCTGTTAGACTTTCAATGTACAAACAATACTACAGAGTATGAGGCTTTATTCTTAGGACTTGAGATTGCTACCAAACATGGTATAAAATGTTTAAAGGTTTATGGTGACTCTGAGTTGGTGGTTGCACAAGTCAGATCTAAATATGCTGTGAAGAGTGATAGATTGAAAATGTACAAACATGCTATTTGGGATCAAATTGAGATGTTTGATGCTTTTAATATAAATTGGATAGAAAGGTCAAAAAATATTATGGCTGATTTTCTAGAAAATGTGGCTATGAAAAATGATGATTTGACCTTACATGGAGTATCAATACTTGAAGTAAAAACTAGACCAGTTGTTTTGGACAATATATACAACTGGCAGGTGTTCCAGGATGATCAAGATATTTTAAGGTTCATGCAATGTTTAGATCACTATGAGAACCAAAGTATTGATTGTGGTTCCTTACTGGAACATGATGATGGAAAGGATTATATCTTTGGAGATGAAGTTGGCCAATTAAGTTCTAATCAAATTCCTAGGGGTTTGGTTGAACTTGAGGCATTGTTTATAACTCAGCAAAATGATACATCCAAGTTAAGCAATGCCAATGTTGAGGATCTAGAAGAAATAAACTTAGGATCTGAAAATAATCCTCAAAAAGTATATATTGGAAAAGGTTTGGATTCTCATGTAAGAATAAACCTGATTAAACTATTGAGAAAATACAAACATGTCTTTGCTTGGTCATGTGATGACTTGAAAGCATATAGAGAAGACCTTTTCCAACACGAAATTCCTTTGAAGTCTGATGTCAAGCCATTTAGGCAGAAACAAAGACCTATTAATCCCTTGTTGGCTCCCAAGATGCAACAAGAGTTGATGAAACTCAAAGATGCGGGGATAATCTAGCCTATAAGACATTCAACATGGGTATCAAACCTAGTGCCAGTTAGGAAGAAAAATGGTGACATCAGACTATGTGTTGATTTCAGGAACCTCAATATTGCTTCATTGAAAGATAACTATTCACTGCCAAATATGGAAGCAATGTTGCATAAGGTTACTGGTTGTGAATTGTTGTCCATGATGGATGGTTTTTCAGGTTACAACCAGGTTTTAGTCAAAGAAATAGAGCAGTATAAAACTGCATTTACTACTCCTTGGGGAACATATGTTTATATCAGAATGCCTTTTGGATTAATAAATGCAGGAGCAACTTTTTAAAGGGCCATGGATGTTGCTTTCAAAGATTTTATAGATCTATTCATGGTCATTTATTAGGATGACTTGACTGCATATTCCAAAAGGGCTTCTGATCATTGTGACCACCTAGGTAAAATATTTAACAAAGCTTTGGAATATGGTGTTTCTTTGAACCCTAAGAAATGTCATTTTGTGGTCAAAGAGGGGAATTTGTTGGGACATATAGTGTCCAAAGAAGGGATAAGGATAGACCCTGAGAGAGTGGAGGAAATTCAAAGAGTAATTGCTCCAAGAAATTTAAAAGGTGTTCAATCCTTTTTAGGAAAGATAAATTTTGTCACAAGATTTGTAGTCAATTTTGCAGAAATTGTTAAGCCCATTGTGAAATTATTGAAAAAAGATACTATGTTTGTTTGGAATGAGGAAGCTAAGCAAGCATTTGAAAGAATTAAAGAGGCAGTACAACATGCTCCAGTTTTGAAATCTCTAGATTACAGTAGGCCTTTCTCTTTGTTTTCATTTGCCTCATTTCATACTATTGCTGCAATATTACTTCAAAAGGATGAACAAGGATTTGAACATCCTATAGATTTTTACAGTAGATCCTTGCAGGCTGTAGAACTTAATTATGAAATAATGGAAAAGTAGGCTTATGCATTGGTTAAGGCTGTAAAATATTTTAGGCCTTACTTGGTTTGTGCTAGGGTGCAGGCCTATGTTCCACATTCAGCAGTGAAAGATATCCTTACACAGTCAGAGGTTATTGGTAAGAGATGTAAATGGATTACAAGAATACAAGAGTTAAATCTTGAGATCAGTATCACCAAACTAATAAGAGGACAAGGTCTGGAAAAACTTATGACAGAAGAAAATATAGATTTAGTGCACCTAAACCAGATAGAGACACATGATCAAGCTATTACTAGTATAGAAAGGCAACCATATTATGCTAATATTGTTTTCTTCCTCAAAAATGCTAGGTGCCCTGATCATTTATCTAAAAATCAAAAGAGAAGTCTGAAGTTACAAACTCAAAGGTATATTCTGATTCAGGGAGATTTATTTTGGAAAGATAAGAATGGTATACTATTGTTGTGTCTTGACAATTTCCAGGCCGAGAGGGTTTTAGGTGAGATGCATGAAGGGGAATGTGGAGGTCATTTTTTTGCTAGGACCACCGCCCATAAGATTTTGAGGTCAGGATATTATTGGCCTACCTTGTTCAAAGACACATATATTCATGTCAGAAAATGTCAACCATGTTAGAGGTTTTCCAACAAATTAAAATTTGTAGGAGCTCTGTTGCTGAATCCAGTGAATACTGAGGCTCCTTTTGCTATGTGGGGGATTGATTTTATCGGTGAATTTTAAGATAAATTTAGTGCAAGACATAGCTGGATACTGGTGGCCACTGATTAGTTTACCAAATGGATTGAGGCTATCCCTACCAGGAGAGCAACAAGCAAGGTGGTTACTAAGTTTCTCATGGATAACATCTTAACCAGGTTTGGTCTGCCTAGTAAGTTAGTGATGGATAATGCTATGAGTTTCAGATCAAAATAAATGACAAGCTTTTGTGAAAGGTATGGGATTACAATATCATATTCATCCCCATATCACCCACAAGCTAATGGACAAGCTGAGTCTAGCAACAAAAGCATATTGAAGATACTAAAAAGGACTCTAGAACAAAATAAGAAAACATGACACACAAAGTTGAGGTTAGCCCTTTGGGCTGATAGGATCACAATCAAGAAGGCAACTGGTAAATCCCCTTTTGAATTGGTATATGGTTCGCCAGCAAGGTTGCCAGTGAATAATTTATTACCTGTTTACTAGTTTATACAAGAAGAACATTTAAATATCTCTGACCCAATGCAAGACAGAATGATACAGTTGATAGAGTTGGATGAAACCAGAAGAGAGAGTCAGAGGGAGAACATAGGGTTACAACAGAAAATGAAGTATTTGTTTGACAAGAGGGCTACTAATAGAAATTTTTAGGCTGGTGACTTAGTTCTCCAATGGAATGCAAGGGCAAAAGACAGAGGTAAGCACAAGAAATTTGAGTCTTTATGGTTAGGGCCTTATATAATCTTAGAATATTTTGGCAAAGACTCATATTTGTTGAAAGATATGGAGGGAGAAGGTTTTGAGTTGCCTGTGCATGGGCAATTTTTGAAACCTTTCTTCAGATAAAAATCATTGCAGTGCACAAGTAGATATGTATTATATGTTTAATCTTTTCTCTGTTTGTAAGTTCTTTAGATATTCCCCTCTTTTCCCCGGTCTGTTCTACTCCTTTTTGTGGTGGTCTGCAACCAGAGATTCTATGGTTCTTTGTCATAAACCTTGTTTATCCAATCCTCATCAGAGCCACTGTTGGTTGTATTCCAGGTTTTGGTTCCTTTCCCTTGGTTTTGTGGTTTTCCCTCTCCAAATTTTCATGTTTTCAAGCCTAAAACCTATGAAAATATTCAAAGACTTGAAACCCTAGTTTGTTCAGAGTTCAAATTTGAAGAAAAAACCTAAGGTGTTGTTCGCTTATGTTTCTCAGTTACTTTTTGCCTCACTTAAGTCATGAGCTCTATTATGATCGCTTAGTCACACAATTTAAAACAACATATTCCTTTTTATCCCTGACTCTACGATTAGCTTTTGTCACGTTGTCTCATGCAGTATACAAATATTCCCTATTCTTTCCCAGACTTCGTGATTTGCTTTATGTCACGTAATCGCTGAATCATTTGAACAGATCAGTAATATGTCAGTGGGCCCATAGGTGATTCGGGTGGTTGCAAGATATTTTCCATAGTTAAGATTTTATTAACAGACATTGCGATTACCTTTTGTCACATAATCGCTAAATGAGTCTAATATTAAGTATAATGCAAAGCCTTTAGTCGCGTAGTCTTCAGAAAAGAGGCTGGTTAAGTTGAAACTTCTGAGACTTGGTGACTAACCTTTTATGGTTTGGGATAAAGCACAGTCAGGCTATTGCCAGATAACTCTGATTTCAAATCAAAAGAAGACATCTGTCAGGAGATAAATGGATTTCAGAATGATCGCTTAAAGGTATAAGTGTATTCAGTGACTACGAGACTAATTAGGGGTAATTGTTAGTCGCAGGGTCTCGGGATATTTTAAAGGTATGATAAGTTACTTGGCGATTAAGCGACAGCCATCAGATGAAATCATTGAAAGATCCTATGGTAGTCGCCAAGTCTGAGAATAAAAAAACCTAAAGAGAAAAGTCCTCGTGCCTCAGCGGTCAAGGATATGTCGCGAGATCGCAAGATGATTTTAAGGGTAGGATGCTTTGTCACAATGTCTCAGAAATTTTTTGGCATTCAACATTTTCATTCAGTGATCAGGTGACTAAGGGTTGTTGCACAATTTGGTAGAAGAAAGATAACATTTGGTGACTAAGAAATAACTGCGGAAGCTAACACTAACAGTTAGTCTCATAGTCTCATAAAATAACGTGGGTTAGTGATAACCATTTGCGACTTTGATTTGCTTGTGTCGCGTGGTCGCCAAATGTTGACTATGGTTAGTAAAGGTAAGGAAGTTGTATAGTCACCATGTCTCCAGATAAATCACGGGTTAAGGATTGGGATCAGCGATAGAGAAAATGAGTGCAGTCACCTTGTCGCTTAATGCTATTTTCTGTAAAAAGGCGCCAGTATTAAATATGTCAGTATGAATTATTCAGCGGCCAATCAGATTTTAAAATTTTGATTACTGTGTAGAAAAAGGGTAGCTGAGATGTATGATAGTAGGCCAATCCCAGGGTGACATGTCAACTCATTTGAATTTTATAAGGTTTTGCCGAGGATTCAGTTTTACAAATTTGATTTTCCTGTCACACTCAGGAATCTATGGCTAGGTTTTCAATTATGTTCATAGTATGTGGAATTAAAGACAAAATTGATGTTCTAAGAATCATGAGTTATGTACTTTGAATGGTTACTATAAGGAGTTGATGGCTTGTTCATTTACATTCACCTTGCTTTCAGAGTTTCTAAACTTAAAGAGTTCAGTTGCTAAACAAAGTAAAATTCAAAGATTTGCAGAGTTTTCTGTGATTTATACGTTCATTATTCCCAGAATTATGCACAAGACAATCTGTGAGTCTTGGTGATAGATTTGTTTCAATACTGGTAAAGAAGAGGAGATTCAAGAACTAAAAACATGAGCAGAGCAGTGAGTGTAGTCTTGACCAGCAGTGAAAGTGAGAGGGTGGAGGACGAGGCAAAGGGAAAAGTGAATTATTTAGATGAATTCCTTCGCCTCCTTCCTGGTTTGACATAGAATAAAAAGGTTAATGCAAATGTGCTCATTGATGACTATAAAGATATTTCAGATGCTGTCACTCCAGGAACAACAGGTTTTTCTCTTTTTAATTATTTTTACAAGAATTCTGACAAGGCCATCCCAGTGTCGAACCCTTGGACCTATGGTTTAGCCAGGTTGATTGTTCCTGATGTCTTCCTAGATGTAGACTTGTTCTTGGACCTAGCCAATCATTATGATGTTTTGTCTAAGACCATCAGGAGGGATGATGGCACTACCTTATTGATATTAAACAGAAATTCATTCATGCAAGCCTTTGGCTTGTACAACACCATGTCTACCAGAATTGACATGACAAAGCAGCAACAAAGATATACTCTGAAGCCTGGGATTGCTAGGAGCCAGTTGCTAAAACATATGCTAAAGGAAGTGAGAAAGTATTTAGATCCTATGTCCGGGAATAGCCCTTATTATTATAAGGATCTACACTTCTATATCAAGTATGTTGCCTATGCTTTGTGCAGAGTGCTAGGAATAGATGGTGACACTGAGAAGATTGATGCAGGGATTTTGATCATGGTGTTGGACCTACAAGAGGTCCACTCCAATACTAGTTATGATTATATTCAGCACATCATAGATGAAATGCATGAGGGTTTCATTGCAACCCAGAAGAGAATGAAGAAACCAAAGGAGAAGGAGCCCAAGTTTTTACATTACTCCGTTCTTATGCATCTCCTTTTGCATTTCAATTTTCTTATCATGGATGTTAATAATTTATCCCCTCAGAGATTCTACCAAGCAGGACCAAATCCTATCCAATTTTGGGTGAGGGTTTGGAATTACCCTTCTAGGGAATGTGATTATTGTGCCTTTTAGAATTGGATTGTGTATCCAATAGTACAGAGTTTGGGGATCAGCAGAACAAGAATCCCATTAAAAGTTATACAAATTCTTAGGGCATGTGAGTATACAGATAGCTGGGGTGGAAAGCATAATTGGGGTGACTTCTTTTTGGAAGAGAATTACACAGTCATCAGGGTATATGGGTGTATTCACCCACCTCATCTATTACCATATTATGTACTAGCAAGAGTGGCAGCAATGGAATTTATATGGCAGCTATTGTTGACAGACAATGAGCATTTTGTGCCACATAAGAAGGGGACTTTGACCCCTAGGTAGTTCAGGATTTTTAACTTCACAATTGGCAAGGGTGCTATTGATGCAGTGGGTCAATGGTTGGAGGGATATAGAATGGGGGCAGCCCCTTATAGATACATTGACCCAGAAGGTTTTATGGTAGGGGTAAGGAAATTGTATACTCCTACAATCCCCAATACTAATGTCCATTGTGAGTGCATAGAGGAAGATGAAACAAGGAATATCTTAGATGAAGATGATATTCATACAAGAAGACTGAGGATTTAGGAGCTGTTAAAACTTGAGAGGCAAATAAAGAGAAATGGGTTGGCTTTTGGGGGTTTTTACCCTGATCTCCCATATTTTGACAGGATTAAATCCATGATAGACAACTATTATGTGCTTATAGAACAACTTAATACAGTTCTTGACAAGAAAGGTGCTCAGATACCCGATCATTCATAATTTGAATACAATAGTAGTAGTGACAGTGATTATGCATGTCCTACTATGCATGCTCCACCACAACAAGATATTGCTGAAATAACACAGTTGCAGGGAGCAGAGGGCCACATTATAGATTTGACAGTAGTTTCCCAACAAGATGATATAGAAGAACCTGCTGTAAAGAGGCAGAAACTAGAGATAGGTCAGCCTTCAACTGAAGGGAAAAATAAGAAGAAAGATAAGGCTAAGGCCTTAGTACCTGGCAATAGGTTATATGATCATAACCTAAGGAAGGTAATTAGGGAAGGTGAGAAATAGTAGCCTGATTTAGATGATGAGGTAGAAATGCCCCTTAAGGCCTGTATTGATGAGAGATTGATTCATCAACAAGAATTTTTGAATGATGATAATTTTGTGAAAACTGAGGAGTTTAAAGACTTCCTAAGATGGTATAAGAAAGAAAAAATAAGAGCAGAGCTGACAGTTGATGACAAAGAGACCATAACTAATGAGGCATTAATGGCTTTGCAAAATTATGACCCTAAAAATGAGGATATTTCACCAGAGGATGCCAGGAAATTAGTATTAGGAAGTGGAATACTATTGGCCGAGGGTTGGGATTTAGCATCTGCCTTCATTATTGATCAAATAAGGAAGCAACCAAATCTCAAGATGGCTAGTGAAGTTCAAATAGGCGATGTGATAAAAGGATTTGGGTATAGCCCAAAGTCTCAAGCCTTTGCAATGTGGAGCCTGTGTCCAAAAGACCAAAAACCCCAAGTGGTGAATATTCGGGAGAATATGGTGGGCAATCAAATGGTCTGGACAATGCAAAATATAGGGGATTTGGAGATATCCCAAATCATGACACATTGGGCTCACTTGAATGAAGACAAAACTAAGCAATTGTCTGAAAGGTGTAGCACATTGGTGGAAGATACTAGTGCATTGACAAAAGATAGAGAAATGTGTCGAGTGCAACTTTATCAGAGGGATCAGATGATAAATAAATTGATGGAAGAATTGGAAACAAAGCTTGAGGTGATGTATGTACCATAGCCCCTACAAATTGAAGACAAAGAAAAGTATGAAGAGGTAGCTGAGGAAAAGGCTAAGGAAGAGAAACAAAATGAGGTTGCTTTAAGAGCATTGAAAGGTGTGCTGCAACATAGAATTGATATCTTAAAAGATAAAGCTAATGTTATACTCAATACTTATAAAAAATTTCCAGCTTTGCACACGGAGGTAATGGGGTATTTGGCTATCCTCAACCCCTATTTTACTAAGTGGTCTACTAGGGTACAATTATTTGAGAAGCTAGCACCATTGCAATCCCTAAGATCAGATTTGCCAGAAATAGTTACTGAAGTTGAAGATGAGATCAAAAGAGTTAATATTGCTCTCTCATTAATTAAGGGAAAATTCAACCAAATTGAGGTAAAGTTAAGCCTCTTTTCTAATGATTTTAACAGATTTATACCTTCTTTAAGAGGAGATGATGATAAAGTGAAGGCCTTAGATGCCTGGAGGGGTGAGTTTGACAGCAAAATGCCTAGTAGTGAGGCATTTATTTCAGGAACTGATATTGATGTAGAAGGGTTCAATAAGATATTGGACGAAGCTTTCAAGGC
>MU226453.1:341464-356450 GCA_018584345.1 Thuja plicata
AACAAATGTTGCCCTATATTGAATTTCATTATCTCAAAAAGATTAATTATCCCTTTGATTTATTTGTAAAGAATATTGCAATTAAATATTTCCTTTCTAACAACCATTCTCAAGGAATACAATAGAATAATTGGTTAGGGTAGTTAGGATAGGAAAGAGGATAGGGTCGAGAGGTTGAGTGTTCAACTCCCTCTCCCTGTCCTTTTTGTAAAAGTATTTTTTATTCTTCGCATTTACTTTCAAAAAGGGAAATAATTAATTAATCAAAAAATGCGTTGTAAATCATAATATTTGATATTTTCATATAAATATATATTTTCCCCTTTTAATGAGTTTTACCCTAATAAGAGATATCAATTGCATGACAAGGGTAAACATTATTTTAAATTTTAAATTTTTAAATATAGGAATTCAATTTCTATGAAATAGCCAAGTTCTCTATAAAAAAATACTTCCCTTTCAAGATTGACACCCACAAATTTAGGTGTCAACACCTTCCTTCATACTGCATCCAACAGCTATAAAAACATGGTCTCGAAGATCAAATTTGCTTATTTACTGCTCTGCAACAAAACGACATAGATCACCGCTTGGAAACCCTGAGAAAAGATTTAAAATTTTAAAAAGCAGTTGTAATGGCTACACCTAGCACGACATTCTCCATTGACGGTCCAAGTTTAAATATTTTATCACTAAAAAATAGAATCGTAGATCCTTTTATGTTACCCAGGCTTTGAAAATCTAATCGGATAGGTGGCACGCATGCATGACGCCTTAATCATTATCTCCCGATCATCTTCCTTTTGAGGCTTCGCGTTGTTTGTTACATATCTTTAAAAATGACATCTTTTTAACCTTCCTTTACATCTGGTTGGGTCCCATCACATGTCCACGTGTGACACAGGCGCAATGCCTCAAACACTAACTGGCGATCATCTCCTCATTAAGGCTTCACCCCAACCGATAGATCAACATTAACCAAACTACACATTAATCTCATCCTTGGCTTCGAAACTGGAGGCCGCACTAACCAGGTTGGATAGGTGTCAGCTAGGCGCAATGCCTCAAACATTAGATCTTGCACACTTTACCATTAAGGCTTTGCACTAACCATTACATCTTTTCAAACTTGACAGCCTTTTGTCTTTATTACCCTGTTGTTGATCCGGACCCACTTGGGACACATGGTGCAAGGGCACAATGCCTCAATGGTTAGATCACACACATCTTTGCTTCAAGGCTTTATGCCAGTCGTAAGATCTTTTGCAACTTGACTATTAGTTAATTTACTTCAGACAGGCCCCAAATCTGACAATTTCCATGCGTCGACACGGCGCAATGCCTCGATTGTTAATTACCTTCATCTTATCTTTTGAGGCAAAGCGCCCACCATAGATCTTCCTCGTTCTGATCAAACTTTACCCTGTCTCAAGTTCCGACCACTTTCCACGTGGCTATATGTTGTGATGCCTTGATGAATAAATATCTGCATCTTCATGATGAAGGGAAAACATCTATCGTCGAATGAAAAACAACTAGCATGACAAATGTAAAGGATAAAGTATGCCGGGAAACAAACTTAGGACTTAGGGAAATAATAAAACCCCGCCAAGACTTAGGAAAAATAAAAAGGGACAGCCCCGTTCAGACATGAAACATAAGGCACATGGGTTAAAAGGTTTTAAGTGACTCAGAAAAGTAACTTTGTTTTATAACGTGAGCAAGAGACCTAGGTTTTTTTCACTAACGGCTAGAAATTTGAAAGTAGGGGTTAAGGACATAGCAAGAATTAGCAGAGTTTACACCATTCAGATCATGAAATCACCAAGGTTTTCACAGTGCTAACAGGGCATTTCCAACCACAACGTCTGATAGATATCCTTGTTTGACTATACTATCATGGATGGATACCCATACCTTGATCCAAAGCTCTGATTTTGGCTCAGGCTCGGAGTATTCAATTATGGTATTCCATGAGGAAACATCTTGTTCTGTCATATTGTCAAACACCGTACGAGCATCTATCAAAGTACCGCACTTTTCATACAAGTTAATAATATTATTTTGAAATAATTTGCGTCCTGAAAATTCAAATCCCATGCCAGTGTTAAGAGAGTGAATTTGTTTACCTTGTAAAATTGCATTCTTGGCAACAAAGGTCTGCAGAGATTAAGGATATGTAGAAAATTCTCTAGTGGGTTTGTTTGTGGACAACAGAATGTGTATCGCTTTCTCCAACTGACCCTTTCTACATAATGCCGTGGGATTGAAATTGAGATGGGTAATGGATGTCAATGGCATTAGGATTGTTCGATTATACCTGAAGGGTGGAAGATGTCTAAAACACAGGTTGCAAGTTACAGACCTTAGAAGATCAAATTACAACAAAATAAATATTTGGAGAATCAAGTTAAATTTCTATCTTTTTCAAAGCCAAGATTCAAATCTGCCTGTACACAGGAGACGGTGGAAAATCCCTCAGATGTGAGAAGGAAACCTCTGTTCTGTACCTTCATGCCATAGCAATATCTAAAAACACTGAAACTGTTGTGAGAAACTTCATAGCTATGGAGGCATTTCTACATGCAGAGTTGCAGGTTGTCTCATGCGTTTGATTTGATTTGTGAGCAGAGGCACTGAAAACCACCAAGGACAGGTATTGAGTCAAAATTATCGGCTAATTAATAGGAAATATATAAATTTGTCCAACTGAATTGTTGAAACCCCTATATTTAGAAATCGCCTAGAATTGCATGACGATGAACAAAAGGCCAGCAAAACCCGGATTACAAATAGCATATGTCAAAACAGCACTGGCAACGAGGAAAAGGCCAGTTAATTAACCTGAAATCTACCAACTACCCAGCCTATCAACTAAATTTAAAGCCAGGACCTACTGTATTTACAAACACAGTGACCATATATTTGAACAACAAAGAAGACTTGGGTTATGTACCCTGCGACTGGTGGAGTAAACACATCGGCAAAAACTACCAAGTACCAACTCTCCCTCAAAACGGTAACAATTATCAGTGTTTAAATTGATCTTTATCGCATCATATACCTTAGCAAAAGTAGGTTACTTGCTGGGAAGAGACCACCCACACATGCCTTCCGCTCAAACAAATCATAAAACTGAGTGGCATCGTCTAGTCATATTTCTTGTTCTCATATAGTTGATAAATATTTTATCCTTTTTCTAATTTAATTTATAATATTTCAATTTTAATTTTTTTTAAATATATTTATAATAATAATTTTATTATAATAGGGGATGACCCTGCAATGCAACGGTTGTTGCAAGTCGTGTTAATAAGGTGGTCTTTGATTTGAAACTCGTGTAGGTCATTGCCAATGACGGACTGGTGAGTGCCTTCAGTGGTTCGAGGATACCGGTATATAGGAGCATGTACACAAAGGAAAAGAATGTTGAGTTAGATGATCATTGCAACTCAGATAGTCTTTGTTAGCACAGATGGTTAGATGCAATAATGATAAAAGTGGCAGAGGAGAGGTCAGGCATATGAAGACAAGGGGAAGGGAGGAGTAATAAGGTGTCGGTGGCAGGGGGAGAAACAATGAAAATAGGAGATGAGAAGAATAGATAAGGAGAAGATGGCAGAGTAAGTTGGCAAGGAGGAATTGGGAAGGAGAGATAAGGAGATGGAGAGGTAAGTGTTGGTGTAATTAATTATTTTACTTAATTATACTTTGCATTTGAGATACCTAAGAGTTTGCACATTAAAGTTGGACATGATTTTGGAGAAATTTTACTTTAGGTGGTGCTAGTATTTGTCACATTCCACTTTATGTGTTGTCTCCACCTTTAGTAAACTTGTCACTTTATCATCCTCCATGTGTTGCACATACTTCATTACACAATGGAGGATGGTCCATCTTTGGTGGACATGTGATTCCATCTTGTGTGGGAGATAAGTTATCTTCTACTTATTATAGTCTCTTATTGCTTTGTCTATATAAGTAAGCACATCGTCATTGTTGTAATGGCCCAAATTTACAACCTCTTATAAATTATCATTTTGTGTTACCCCTACCTTAGCCTAAAACTCACATCCCTGTCATCCATTTGTATTTGTTATATCAGCACCTACTCTAGAATCTCGGTCATGCGACCTAAATGGCACAAGAAGCGTGTGTGCCATGAAGACATTCACGCAGTGCGCTAGTGCTCATGAATTTGCAGACATGAAGGTTGTCGTTAAGACATTAAGAATTTCCAACCTACATTCGTAATGCCCAAATCCTCTCTCCTCTATGCGAGGTTTGGCTTGCATGAAATATATGGCCTTCATTTGCATTCATTTGGTCTTCTTGGCTACTTCTTGGGTCTTCTTGGCTACTTCTTGGGTCTTCTTGCCTGCTTCTTGGTTGTTCATTCACACAACGTTTTGCTTCATCACTCATATTTCATGACTGGTTTTCACTCCATTTTCATGGCTCTGTCACCATAGTTTCACTTCCATTGTGCTTTTGATCACATCAATGTTTCTTTGTCTTCACAATCGGCATTGGACTTCTATCTTCTCAAGGGGAGTCTTCTCACTTGTGTCTTTGGTTGCATATCATACTCTTCATCTATCTCTATTTGATATTATCATTTATTTATATTTCCATACAGTTATGTATCACCATTTCTATCATGTCTTTGGCTCCTGTGGAGGTGGAAATATCGAAATAAGATCTAACTATGGCAGGTCTCCAAACAACCACCCAACAATCTTTGTTTTCATGTGTATAGGTCATTTGGAGAAACGAGTTCAACAAGTTAGTTCATCAACTGTCGAATCTAGTATTCTATCCCCTTTCTTTGTTGTTTCTAGCATATAAGAAATATATTTGTAGTTTTGTTCTTTTATTCTTTTTTTTCCATATTAGCTTAGTGTTATGTTTGTTTATTTTCTTTCTGGACCTATTCTCTATACTCTGTATGTATGGGATGTGTGCATTGTTGTCCAAGGAAGTGAGCTTACAAAGCTTAGTTTTTGTTCTGTGCATTTAACTCTTTCTTTTCTAGTAGTTTAAATATTTTCATCAATTAGTTCACTTTAGTTATCATTGTTCATTCATATTTAGTGTTTTAGTTAATAAAGAATATTCGTATTTAACACACTCTAAGTTACTTAAACACTTCTTCTACAACAATCTGCATTTGATCTCCCTAATTCTGCATTCTAGTTAAGTGAGGTGGCACATTTGATCTCCTTAATTATGCATTCTAGTTAAGTGAGGTGGCATTTGGGAAGGTTCATCCCTTGAGACTTTAAGAAGTCTCTAGGTTGGTGCACATTTTCCTTCTCTACATTGTAGTAAACCTGACATGAAGATTACTTTTGATAAGCTCCTCTGATTGTCAGGATGTGGTGAAGTTCTATGAGCTTTACAACACAAACCACTTCACAAATTATTGTGTGGAAGTCTTCGTGGTGTGATGTTCCTCCTAATCAATATAGTCTTGCTAGGTTGGGTTCTATCTTTTCTAGAAAGATGGATCCTAATGACACAAGTGGATTTCTTTTCCATAGTGGACCTATATATGGACTCAACACCTCTTCAAAGGTTGGATCCCGACATTCTACAACAAACAGTTCTCTTCTTGATTCCCCTCTTGGAGTGGACCATGAATCAACATTCACCATAGATTTTTATAAGATTCAATCCCTCAAGGGAAATCTAAGGGATTTTGAACCGCTCATTAAGAAGGGTGTTTTCTCCAAAGCTATAGAAGTCATCTACAATCTGAGAGAGTTATTGCTCTCATATAAAGAAGGATTTTGAGTTCTCTTGGCTTTAGGGAGAATAGTGGATGATAACATACACATCCCTCCTCTTGACTCTTAAAGAAACCAATCGAACCTTACTGGAGACCAGATTAACCTTGCAATGCTTGGGATATCAGTGCACATAGGAGATTCTACACCTGAAATTGTTCTTGTCGCCAGTGGTCCTATTCCTACTGCCAGCATGCCGAGGAATCCCTTGGGGGTACAGTTTAAATTTTGAGGGTGGTGGTGGAGGATTTAATAGTGGATTTTCTGCTCCTCCTAGTGGCAGAGGCAATCCACCTCCTCCTTCCCCGCCTACTAATCTTATCTTGAATATCGTATTGCAGAATATGGGACAATTGCAACAATAGTTGGCTAACTTATCGGCTGTGACTAACCAGAGTTCTCTAACTCCATTTTACCGTCGCATTCCATTAACCATTCAGGTGTTAAATACATTGTTACCACAGGGGGTTGAATCCCTAAAGTTTGAAAAGATACAACAGTGATGGATTATGTACTTCTCAAATTATTCTCTCGATACCTTAAGGGGATTGCTATGGAGTGCTATAGTTCTCTTCCAAATTATTCCATTCGTACTTTTGATCACCTAATGGATGCCTTCTTCACTTAGTTTCAAGCCAAAATAGGGAGCAAGGTCACTATTACAAATCATGTTCATTATAAGAAAAAATTGAACAAGAAGATAACTGACTTCATCTCAAGGTATCAATCCATTTCAACAAAGTTACATTGTCATTCCCGATGTCGATCTTCAAAGGTTGTTCATTGAAAATATGCAACCCACATTAAGAGAAAAGTTGTCACTAAACATGTATCAGAATTTTACCTCTCTCTAGTGCACTAAACGATTATCAGCATACCATGGCTCAATTTGGAGATTCTTCTTCAAATGTGTATGGAGAGGCCTCTAGTTCTAGAGGGTCTCGAAAGAACAAGGTTGTTATTAATTTCATGTCATTACCATGGTGACCTACTGAGATGAGTCACTTTGTGAAAAATCCATAGAGAGGTTGGACATTCACAAGGATATTTGACTCGTATGTGAGTTCCTGTAGAGATTTCTTAAGCACAACTTGGTAACCCTTCCATAAATTTGCCATCTTCCTGATAATTGCCCCTATGCTTGATGGTATAATGCATTCAAGTCCTATCAATATCATCGTGTGCATGGTCATGCAACATAAATTTGTGTGCGTCATTGTCACCTTGTCCAAGACCACATAGACAGGGGCGCCATCAAGGTGAATGAGACGAAACTAAAGCTAAACAAATCTGTGGATAAGGAAAAAAGTGAATTGTAGATCTACACAGATCCTTTCCCACGTCATTCATATAATTTCATTATAGGATCCTCATCATCTCCCCCTTCATTAAGTGACAGTCCCTACATCAACATGATGACTGTCACTCCAATTTACCTTCTAGCCCAAAGGCACTAGAAACCAAAATTGCATTCACCTCTCTAGATGAGCCTTACACCAGAGATCCTTCTCCCCTCTATGTACCAACCTCTATCAATGACATCTTTATTAGGGGAATCTTGGTGGATCCCACTTGCCGATTTGAATTCATTACAGAGGAGGTCCTCTTCATCAATGGTCTGAACCAAGGTAAGTATGCCAAGTGTTCTACCATCATCAAGATGCATGAAGGACTATCCCTTCCCCCTTTGGATTCCACAACTTTGATGTTCTATGTGTGACCCAAAGTGGGGTTTTCAACATTTTTGTTAATCTTTGAGACGTACCTCTTTAAGGTCAAATTGGGTATCCCGTAGTTGACTTCTATGGGAGTTGTCCCATCTTTTATTCACAAATACATGAAGTTTCCTCACAAGAAGACTATCCACACTGTCAAGAACATTAGATATCATCCCTTGGTGTCCCATGTTGATCTCTAAGTTTTGTTGTCTATTAGTGTCCCACACTTAGTCGTAATCAAGGCAGGTTGGTCGATCATCACTGCGACCGAGCCATCCCACTAAGGCTGAGACCGAGCAGTAGTTACTACCCAGAAAGTCAGAGATTGCAAAGTACTCAAAGGATGTCGAGTAGAATGATTGTCGAGTTGCATAGAATAGTTAGTGCTGAGCGACAACATAAAGTTATGTCGAGTGACATAGTATTGACCAAGCACCAGTGTTTGGGTATGCCAAGTAAAATGTTTTTTTTATATGTGTTTGGAATGGCACAAATACCAAGGTAAACCATTTTGTCTAACTTCTATGGAGCATTTAATGATCATGCACAGAGATTTAATGCATTAATTAAGTTCTATTATTATGATCATGAATCCCTATGCAAGCCATGCAACCAATCAAAATTAGGGATGCCTAAGTGGAAAAAGATGATGGATCTGAATCGTTGATCTTGATCTGGATGGTCTATTTATGGGATGCTTCAAACCCTAATATGTGTGTGTTAGAGATTGTATGTTTGGATGCGGATGTGAAGAGAAGAGATCAGAAGTATATGCATGTTTTGCATATCTGAAGCATTGACCAGACAGAGTGATCGAGCAGAGAAGTGAAGAGTAGAACAAAGATAAATTAGATTGAGAGATTAGTTAAGAGTTGGAAAGAGGAGACTTGTTATCAGCATTTGTAGTGCAGACTGAAGGATCAGGTACTGATACATTCTAGCAAGTGAATCAGGGTAAATCTCTTAACAAAGTGGTCCTATAAGGACTTTGTAAATCTCTTAACCGAGTGCTTACTTTTTTGTAAGTTTAAATCCTTTAACGATATAGATTGTATAAGTTTGAAAACTCTTAACAGGGTAGACCTCTCACAGGGTAGATCATCAGAAGTGATAAATTTTTTTATCCCTAAACACTTTATTATTGCAATAGTAAATATTTGTGGGTGTCATCCCCACCCCAATTTTACCTTCAAGGGTTTCTGGGTTACCAAAATATTTGTGTTATGTGTTCATGATTAGATGTTATATCTTTTACAACATTTCAATTTATGTTTATGAATACATGGTTGAATCAGTTAGTAAAGAATTGGTAGAAGTTTTATAGATCTGATTCACCCCCCCTCCTCTCAGTTATTGCTTTTCCATATTAGACTTCCAACAATTAGTATCAGAGCATTGTACTCTTAAATGAAGTTTAACCACATGGAAATGTAGGCTTATAAGTTGGGAAAGGTCATTGAGAATTAGAAGATTAATATTCAGCTGGCACTGTAATAGCTTGAGATAGCTAGAAAATAATTAAGGAAATCCTTAAAAGCTAGGAAGGAATTGGCAACTCAGATGAAAGATACTCAATATAAGGAAGAAGAAACTAAAGGTCTATTTGACAATGGTGATTCAAAAGAAAGTAATACAGTGATTATAGATCTATTGGAGAAGAACAACACACCAAAAGAACAAGTCAAAAGTCTGAAGATAGAATAAGAAAATCAATCAATAAAACTATGTGAGGTGATTTATTAAAAGAAGAAAGTTGAGGAGGATATGACAATGGCAGAAGAAGACATGAGACAGATGGCTACTAGACTTGATGAAAAGACTAATGATGTGCAGAAGCTCATAAATAGTCAGTTGGACATGGTCAACCAGCTATTATTTGCAAATCAAGAGATAAACAGAAAAGAAATTGAAATCACATATCTGAGATCTGAGAACAATCAACTGAAAAATGAGTTGAGATATAAAAGAATCATTGAGAGGATAAAAAAACTAAATGAAGCATTGAGATACTTTGAGGAACTTATGAGATCACCAAGAAGGAATAGTGACACATCTGGACTTGGACATACTGAGCACTAGTCTTCCACTGAAGAAGGAGAATCATCAAAGAGTGGATAACTGGGGAATACAAAGCATAAGAACATCAAGCCTACATGTTATCACTGTGGGAAACCAGGTCACACAGAAAACATATGTCGAAGCAAGAATGGTAAGTCAAATCCTAAACTTAAATTCAATGGATATTGTTTTAACTGTAAGAAGCATGGACATCAGGCACATGAATGCAAGTCTAAGACTAGCAATACACCTACTTCACCTAAATTCCAAGGACATTGCAACAATCATCAAAAATTTGGTCATAGAACCCAAGATTGTAAATCCAGTGCAAAATCCAAATGGACATCCAAGAAAAAAAGCAATATATTGAGGAAAGGTAACACATTCAATTGTGACTATAATACAAGGCACAGTTATAATTATTGCAATGAATATGGTCATGTTGTAGAGAATTGTATAAGTACACATTTTAGAGGTAAATCCAAAACTTGGATGAATGGAAGTATGCACTGCTATAGTTGTTACAAGATCAGTCATACCAAGAGAGATTGCAAGACTAGAGCCCCGTCAACTATTGTTGAGAGAATAAGGAATCATATGAATCTAACATGGAGAAAGAAAGAAGAAGAAAGTAGTAGTGGATCCAGTAAAGTCAAGATCACCCAATCCAATGGATCAGGTGATCACACTACTTTAAATTAAGAAGAAAGGTATGTAAGGAATTGTTTTCTCAAAAAGCTATATTTTACACCAATTCCTAACATAAAATTTATTAAAGTCCATATCTGCATAAGTTAAGATGCATTAGGAAATATCTGAGACAAGAACCGAGCAAAAGAACTATAATGAATATTTGATGTGGAGCATTAGTATCATCATATGTCGAGATGCCATACCGACTGAGTTGATATGTCGACCAAGCCTCACTCAATCAAGCGTCAGTAGTGACCGAGTCACTGTTTTGACCGAGTGGTGTGTGATAACTGAGAAACTTAATCAAAGACCGAGGAAATATACTATCCACCTACCACTGCATGAAGCATTTATTGAAGACCTAATCCAACCATTTCAGGGTATATAATCAATTCAGGTGATCATTCTTCATTCCACATAGTGATTTAGAGTTTGCAGAGCAGTCTAAAGGCAATTCGAGAGTGATTTGAGCTGAGTTTGAAAAGACTCCACTTGTGCATCATCAGCTAGTATTAAAAGGTTGTAGATTAGTTGTTGTCGAGTTACACAAAACCTATTTTGCGAACCCTAACTTGCAATAATGGTAGCTAGTTCATCCGTTGGCGTGAAAATATAAGACAAGGCAGTGATGAATATTCAGTTGGCCAGGAGCGATGTGTGTGCACCGCTGAACTTCTGAGTCATTCCTAAATATGCGATGAAGGGAGATCTTATGGGAGCCCTGCCATCAATTCCACCCAAGGTACTTATGATCCATGATGTGCAAGCATGTTATATGTGTAAAGTTGGAGAAGTTGGAGACTTTGAATTGAGGGAAGCTTATGAAAAATTATGTGAAAATGGAGTTGTAAAGGCTGATCAACATCATATTGTTGTGAAAGGGTTAGTCTATGCCCTAGACTTCCTACTCAACTTTAAGGTCAAATTTATCAGTATTTTTTTGAGAAGAACACATGAAATGTGTTTATGGTTGGAAAATGGACCAGTAAAGATTAAAAAAATATATTATTCACCGAGTTACTGTTTATCCCATTGTACAAGGGATGTGTACAATGCGCTATCAAAAAAAGGAGGATATTGAAAAGTTCACTTTGGCCCAGTGGAACAAATGAGGGATGGAAATTTCTATGATCATTGATCCAGAAATTGATTTCAGAGTCAAAGTCATTGCACACAAGTTATGTCAATCTAGCAGATTGGATAGTGTCCCATGTGTAACAGTTGATTAGGCATGGAAAATAGTGAAAAGGATCATACCTATGATCTTGCCGAGTTACAGATGACTCAACTTGTCGAGAACCTATCAACAATAAGGAAGGAAAAGAACTCTATGTGTAATTTTGGTTCCTTACTTGTTTGAATATTATTCTATGTACATAATACCTTTCATACTATAGGAGATGTTGTATGGAATCAGAACTGACTGATAGCAGTTCAGATAAATGAGTTTATTCAACAATTAGGAGAAAATTTTGATACTATTATGGGCAATTACTTTGTGGAGTTCAAGATAACGATGAGACTAAGGAGCAGAATCCAGGTATCACTAGTGGAGAAACACCATAATGATGTTTAATTTCTAGTTGATACTGATAACACCTATGTGCAAGCTATAGTACCAAGAGTAACATGGATAAGGCCATTACCCTATGAAGTAAACATAGATGAAAAATCAGCATCCATCATAGCTCTACTTGCAGAGGACATTGATAGAATGACCAAGAGATTTGGTACCTGTGATGAAGCAAAATCAAAGATAACTTCAAATTTGAAGGTTGCAACAATGGAGAGAAAGAGAAAGAAAATTGTGAAGAATCTTAAGAGGATGCTTGGAGAAGAATAAGAAGATGCACCAGTATAGATTACAACCTGTCAAGGAGAGGACCAATCTAGTGATTCTAAGGAAAGTGGTGATGATGTGGAAGTGGACTCAAAGGGTAAGAAAGTGATGGTTTCTAGGCCAACCAAGAAGAGGATTTCATAGCAGACATCTACTCCTCCTGCCATATCTCAACCGAGAACTAGGGCATCAATAGTTACTATATCTACCAAGCCACCAAAGAAGAAGTTGACTCCCTATTCTTAGTCTCTAGGGTCGTTCGAAAAACATGGTATGCTAATAGCTTAATTAATTCTGTGTTAAATTATCCCTCTAGGGTAAGGCACTTCTATAATATTATTTTTATAATAGTCAGTATACTGGCCACATATATTGACCACATAAAAATTACATTAAGAATCCCTAAGTTTTATTTAAAAACTTTAATTAGGTTCTCCCCCTTAAAATATTTTCCAATTAAATTGTTTAATTATTGTTTTTAATTAATGGCTAGGATAAAACTGGCCTCGAAGAGAAATCTTATAACTTAAACGTTAAGACTAGATAATCGAGTCAAGGGCTTCGATTAATTTAGGGATGAACTTTTAATTTTCAATAGTTCAATTAGATGTTTAATAAAATATATCCTTGAATTTCCAAATTCTCTATATAAAAATGTGATCTCCTAGGAAATAAATAATGATGTTTAATAAATTATCTATTATGTACATCTATATCTTGTTGGTAAATATTTACTAAAATAAAAGTTCATAGGGAAATTAACTAATAAGTTTCTAATATTAAATTTCTTAATGATAAGGAGTATTGGATTAAATTATGATTTCCCCATATTTACTTTACAAACTAAAGTTATATTACTCCTCAACATTTATTTAGCCCACTCATAGACAAATAAAATAGCTTCACAATTTTTATTTTTTTAAAAAGATAAAAAATGAAACTCTATACAAATAGAGTAACTAAGAAGTCAACCCTTGAGGATAAAAGATATCCATTAGTTTAAAGGGAGGAGCCATATTTTAATATTAATTTTAAATACCCTCCTTCCCTCTCATAAGAAATCCCCTAACCCTAATTTAAAATTAGGGTTAGGGTTCAAATGTGAAGAAGGAAAAAGAAGGCCTCTACTAACATTGTTTCTTCTTTATTTTTATTTTTTTTGCCTCTAACTCTAACTTTTTTTTTTATTTTCATCTTTTTATTTTGCTACCATGAAATGTGCAGGTCTGCAACATCCATGGGAGGAATACCATTAAAAGACTGTGTATATATCTTAATATATATATACACTTACATTTTATTGTAAGTATATATATATATATTAAAATCTATATATTTTATTACAAAATTTTACAAATCAATGATGCAGGTTTAATGGCGGCCTTTTATACACCGCCGCTGTCGCGTGTTACTGTCGTGTGTTATTTTATGGAGGATCGTGAGTTTAATAAGTGCCGCACAGGGTTTATAAGGTGGGGGGGTTCGGCTTGGCTGACCCAGTGGTGGCGCCGCCCCCACAGCCCACCACAGCGGTGGCAGCGCTGCTGACTGTGGTGGAAGCTATGGTGGTTGTGCCCACCACGGGCAGCCCCTTTTATTCATATGTTACTGATGCAGGAGCATCCTGGGTGTAAGGGCAATCTTGCATCACCCAAAAATATTTTTTTTTCTATTCAATAAGGGTTATTTTGTACAAAGTCGCTATTTTTGGAAACTTACTATTTTTAGTAAGTTGGTCGCTTGAACTCAAAATGTTCTAATTTTCCAGGTGAAGGTTCATCTTAGTCATATAAGAATGCCAGTTGAATTTCATTGCCAGATCATCTGTATTGGCGAAGTTATTAAGGATTTACTGTTGAGATTTTAGGGTGAAAAATCTTTGAGCTCAATTTTCAGGACCTTAGAGGCTCCGGATCAAGGTTGAACCCCCGGTTGATTGGTGCTTCGCAAGTCAGGCACTGTAGATCGCGATCTCCCCTTTCTGGAAAGTGGTTATAATAGCCAAATGGAGCTACGGTTCAAAAGTTATGGCTTCCGGAAGTTGGGCTACCTAATCTCATGTTTTGTAAATATTTAAAGCCGACCCTTTTGTACTAAAAGTGAAAAATAATTAAATGCTAAGGGTAGTCGGCCATAATGGCTAGATTTATGGAACCTTCTCGGGCGGTGGAAATTGCCTATATAAAGAAGGCCCGTAGTGTTGTCTAGGGCAGTTCTGGGTAGATCTGGGTAATAATTTGAGGCTTTGTTCTACAAAATATTGTAAGGGGAATGCCCATGTGGCTTTGCATATTGTAATTCTGAAAGTTTGTAATTCCACATTTGTAGAGATAATAAGAAGCCCATTTTCTATTATTGCAAATTGTTGTTGCTTCTCTGTTTCTGTTATGTGTTTGTGGCATTAAGGGGAGCACCCTTCATAAAGTGGTATCAGAGCAGGAGTTCCTGAGTGTCTAAACAGATCATCGACTATGAGGTAGTTTGCACCAGGACCGTGGTTAGGGTTTCAGCGCGCATCGCAAAAATGCCTCCATGAAGAGAACGTGGCGGAAGAGCTGGTGTTGTGACACTTGAGGTTAGAGAGCTCTACAGACAAGTGCGAGCATTGCAAGAAGAGATTCACAGAGGAATGAATCTTAATGTTAGAAACGAAAGTGAGGATGAAGCCGAAGAAGGAAGTGATGATCAAGAAGAAGTTGAAGTTTTGAATCCGGAAGAAGAAAGGCTTTTCCGAGCCATTTCCAAGATTGGGAAAAGACCAAAGATTGAGGTTCCTACATTTTCAAGGAATCTTAACCCAGAGGAGTTGATTGACTGGATCAACGAATGTGAAGAATATTTTGAGTATGAAGATATTGAGGATCCTGATTGGGTCAAGTTTGCGAAGG
>MU226453.1:399847-413614 GCA_018584345.1 Thuja plicata
TTGTCATTATCATTGTTGGCTTTGGGAATGGGAGGTGTTATTTTAGCCTCCTTACTTGCTTGCATACCATTGGTCAGATTGAATGCTTCGGTTTTAGAATTAATGTTAGAAGCATCAACCACTCCGTTATTGACAACATTTTTATTTTGTTTCCACCATTTAGGCTTGGATTTGGAGCTACTGCCTTTGTTTTCATTTTGAAGGGTGATCTCCCCCTTTTTCACCATGACTTCCTCAATACGGAGGGCATTTTTTATCATCCTATTGAAGCTAGGAGAATATTGCATTTGTAGAGCATAGCTCAATTTAGGTATGATATTATTAACAGAGATCTCCATCTTTTCTATTTCAGGGATGACTCTTGAATATCATGCAAAGATCTTCCTCCATCTTTCTAGGAAGTGTTGACATCATGTTGGATGTTGTAGGAGTAATGTTGAATGAATTGTTGCATTAACTCCTCGAATGTTTTGACTTTAGGATTCAATTTTGAAAACCACTCCATGGCATTTCCTCCTAGACCTCCTGGAAATAGTCGCATGAGGTAAGTGGGTTCATGCATGTACTCAATTCTAAGAGCACAAAATTCTCTCACATGGTCATGTGGATCGGTTTCCCCTGTGTACTTGTCATATTTTGGTCTTGCCACATTAGGAGGAAACGTGACCATAGTGATACTTTTGTCGAAAGGAAATGGACAAATGGCGTCCAAAAAGTAATTTTTTTTTAGTTTAGCCTTTTCTTGTTTGAGGTTCGTGAGCTCTGTTTGCATTTGATTGAGTTGTTTAGTAAGGATAGATATGGGGTTTCATACTTCATTTTCTTTGAGATCATTCACATTGTAATCCTGGGGTAATTTGACACCTGTGGATGCTAAATGGAGGAAGTATTTTTCCTTGTCATCTCCAATTATTCTTTCCAATAGCTTGTGGAATCTTTTACTTTGTTTAAGCTTCTCGTATTCATCTTCAGGGATCTCTTTGTCACTATGTGACCCAAATGGATTACATTCAAACCCGAGTCTTTCTTCCCCCACCGTGCCTATGGATTGTGTTTGTTTGCCATCATCATAACCCTCAAAGGCCTTACTCCAATCATTAGTGTTGCTACCCATTGGAGGTGAATCTAGATCAAACAGGGAATTGTGAGAAGTTTCTCCTTGAAAGTGTGATGTTTTAGGAGGCACTTATGATCCTTTAGTTGTGTACTTGTTGCATCTCGTGTTAACCATGAAGTTTATTTCTCAACTTCATCAATGTTTCCCAATAGTGCAAGCAAGGATTCCAGATCATTCAAGTGGGTGTGTCTAGGTAGAATTAACTGTTTGTTTGTTGGTGGATGTAAATGATTCCAGCGTCAAAGGGTTAGAATGCCCTGATAGTGAGCTGGGAACAAAGTTGTTGATAGAGAATGGGTAGACCACACGTATTGACCTGATCGTGAAAGACTGACTGAGCATGCAAGGTAGACATTTCAAAAGTGTTTGAAATTAATAGTAAGGAGACCAGAAGAGACAACAAGGACCAACTAAAGAGAAAAAAGGGTACCTAAAACAACTGAGACTTCCTAGGAAAAGCTGCTAGAAATGCCCATTGTCCTGAATACGAGATCCTAGATACGATCCTCTAACGAAACCAGATGCGATCCTAAATCCTGGTTGCGATCCTAAAAATTGGATGTGACTATATGTTTGACCAAATACAATCTAATGCACCAGATACAATCCTAAATACCAGACACGACTCAGGAAAAATGGGATGCGATTTTATGATGGTTTTGTAAGTTTTGGTCCATTTTGAAAAATTTGTTTTTGAGGAACGTGAAGTTGTTTGTTTCCAAATTACATCAAGAGGTATTGTAGAGTGTGAAAAACACTTGTTCTCTAGGGTATGAAATTTATTGATTGTTGTGAGGATCTTATCTTTTTAGTGATCTTTTTGACACATCAAACAGTTTTGCATTGTTAAAGGGATGAATCAAACACACATCTTTTCCTATTCTCTAGGTGGAGGATGAAAATATTTGCTCATTGACTTAGGTACACACTCAAATGCTAATCAGAATATAGCCATCACCAAGCACACAATGGCTCCATTTATGATGTTGTATTAGCCGACTGTAAATGCAAGTGAGGGCACGATATGACGAGTGTCTTGGGGCAATTACTTTTTGCCTTGCACAAAGAATATCACCCTTTCAGGGATGAATCAAGAATTCTTTCAGTTGAATTTGTTGTAGATTATTGGGCAATCTATTCAAAACTGTCCCCCCTAGAATTGCACAAGGAAAAATTGAGGCGTATAGCCCTATGAGTACCTGAATATATATAGTCTCGCAAGCAAGATTCAAGCAGCTCCTCTCTATATATACCCCGATATGTTCAAGGAATGATGTCAAAATTCCAAGAACAAAACTAGTTCTATCTTCCGAGGCTTTGGCCTACAAGGAAGAAACTATTTATAGTGAGTTGGAAGGGTCGGCATAAGACCTGTCCTCACTTGGGTCATTCCCAAGAGATTTTTTCCTCAATCGGCAGGCCCTCTACTGTTAAAAAGATTGGTAACCAGGATTGGTGAGCTTAGGAGTTCTAGATTTCTGATTCTTCAAAAGAAGAAGAGCAAACTCTCCTAGTCCATGTCGTTTTCTCCTCAAACACTATAAACAATGTTCTTTCCCCCAAGCTATGTTGAGCTTGTTTTAATGATTTCTATTTTAAAGAAAACAAAAAGCTTTGAAAAAGGGAAATTTGTCTTGTTTAATTACCACAATGATTTAATGAGTTTGAGTTGTTCAATTACTGAATCCAAAAGAAATTAAATGATTGAGCTTGTTCAATTAACCCACATGATTTAGTGCTTTGTTTTGTTCAATTTCTATCCAAAATGAATTAAACAGTTTGTTTTCTTTTTTAGTTACCCTCAATTTTGTCACAAATGATAAAACAACATCTGAGTTTCTGATTTTCCTCAAGAGGAAAAGAGCATAATATTTAGTTGTTTTAGCAAGTATGAAGAAATTGTTTTTAAGTGTTCAAAAAGCAGATAAATAGAAGTCAAGATGGAGGGGGTTTGGTAACCTGTAAAAATGACATTAGTATCCTTTTAATCCAACTCCATGAAAACCACCAAAAAGTACTTTCAAACACTTCTTAAGCTGCAAAATATAGAAAGCACAACTTGTCAAACTTGTTAGGATTAGGCAAATAAAGTAGACAATCCTTTTAACCAAATACGAGCCTAAATCCTCTGAATGTGATACAGTATCTAGGATGTGAGCCTATTCTCTAGATACGAGCCCTTTCCAACTGAATGTGAGCCAAAACCAGATACGATCTGGGAAATCCCGGATGCGAGCTAGAATTTACACGATGCGAGGGCATATCCAGGATGCGAGCCTGCAAGATTAAATGCGATTCTATGACTGATTCCTGAGCTTGCAAATTGTCAAAAAATGTGTTAGAAATGAGGCTAAATTGAAAATCTGCCCCACAAAGGGTGTCAAAAATGTGTGTGTCTTTGGGTACCTGTTGAAAACAACACAAACACTCAATAGGTCATTACATTAGTTCAAATGGTTAGATAAAATGTTCAAAACCACTAATATCGGCCTATTTCCTTCTAACTAGAAAGAGTGTAATTAGTTGCATATTAGCCCTCAGAATATGCTACAAATCAGTGACCAATACTATTCTAGCATGAAGGATTTAATTCAAAATTAAGCTAAAAATATGAAAAAGCATGTATTCTAGCTCTAAAAGATGAAACTAAAACAATGCAAAAGTATGAAATAAAGAGTGGAATGTAAATTTAAGATGAATTCAACAGCATAAAAATGTAATTTTGATCTAATGTGAAGGCTTATTTGCTCTCAAAACAGGCTTCTATTTATGGAAGAATGGGAGAGAGAGAGGGGGGACAAGGTTCATTTATGAATTGAGAGACTCATTAATGATGGTGTAAGAACCATTAATGCCTTGAGCATTAATGAGGCATGTGAGAGACATAGGCTTAAGACATCTTCATTAACAAGGCATTAATGAAAGCCTTAAAGAGGCAAGGGAGGATGTAAGAGGATGGCTTGAGAAAGTGGACCTTAAGGAGGTCAAGCTTGAGAAAGTGGACTTTCTCAAGTGGGTTGAGTTACTAAGCATTCCTTAATGGAATGTGACAACATTAGGAAGTGGGTTAGAGTAGAATTGAGGATCAGGATTAGATTAGCATGGGTGAATGGGTTGAGAAGGGTTAGAACCCAGGGTAGAAGTGGTTGAGATAGGTTAGGTTGGGGTTTGATGGAATATTAATAAATGAAATAAAATTATTTAATTCATTTAGAAATATAGGTATTAATTATTTAAACAATGAAATTGCTTTTTAATAATTAGGGGACTATAGCCATTTTAATTAAATTAAATAGGCTATGGGAATGGGTTATTTTGCAAGTGAATATTTGATTTAGGGATTTATTTAATTCCTTTATAATTAAATACCATAGCCATAGTTGATTTTGATAATATTTGATTGGCCGAAATTGATTTGAGTTATATGGCTATAATACTTAATATAAATCAGTGATAAAAATCACCTAGGACATTAAATAGATTCGAAGAATTATGCCAAGCAGTAACAGGGTCGTTTGGACATAATCAAGGGTATGATCACACTTAGGGAAAATAGGGTCCATAGTTAGAACAGACCAAATTCAGGTGGTTACACTCAGGACACAAGGAAGGTGTCCCAATAGTTAGTTTGCTTTGCAAAAGTCACTAGTGAAGACTTCTAGTTTGAGGCTTGAAATAGGGCTAGTATCCATAAAGCTCAAAAGTACAAGATATTGAATTTGATTGTATTCAATTGGGAATATTTGAGAAATAGTTCTACAACCTTGTATAGGTAGAATAAATTGTGTATAAAGGGATATAGGATCCTAGGAGGTTATAAGTTGAATTGAGTGTCTCATTGGAGACAAAGGAGAAAGACCACACTTCTTGTTGTCACCTCTGCATTAGCTTGACTCTATGAAACCCAAATTCTGATTATGTCAAGAAAAAATTCCAATTAATGAGGATTAAATCCTCCTTCACTTTGATCTCTACAAGCTCAAGTAGGAGTACCTCACTTCTGCCTTAAATATTTAGTAGTTCTTCAAGTAGGCAGGCATAATAGATGTAACATGAAATGAAAATGAAAATAGTTTTGTATATGGATTTTATGAGAACCACACAATATAACACATCAAACCAGTGCCTTATCGAATGGGCATGGAGTCATTCAATAGGTAAATACCTTCAATATCAAAAATATATCAGATGTAAATCCTGCAAATGATCACTAAATCAGACTATGCCTTACATAATCCATTCATACTTATTTCAAGGAAAAACAATCATCAAATTTATTACAACCCTTTACTAACTAAAAATAGCTTACAAGTTTAATTCTCTCCTTGAAAGAAACCTAAAACCGGTTAGACACTCTGCCTTAGAAAGTGATGGACTAAAATTTCCTTAACAACCAATCCAAATGAGTATACAAGCTAAAACAAAGACAACTATTCATTTAAATCATGCAAATAATAGGAATTACCAACATAAATCTATATCACAACATCAAGTACATATCAAATCAGAGCCAAGGATACCACTAATAAACTTGATCAAAATATGCAAAGTTTCACAATCTTTTGTGGCATAAAATTCCCATTCTTACAAAATGATCCTGGAAGTCCTTTTATAGAAACAAGGAATGCAACAAGCTTCAAATTAATTTAGGGTTAGGGCTAAAAATATTAAATTACTACATGGAAGAGAACTATTAATTCACTTCAACAACCAAGCACCTCTGTCATCTTTAGGTTGGAACTTTCCTTTAAAACATTCTTCTTACAAAATCTAATATAGCCGCCTGTCATCTTAAAAACTGAAGAACAATACCCTACAATAGGAATAATGAATGGAATGTCTTGTCAGCATCAAATACCCTGGTAAATTCTTGGCTCTTCAAATCTAAAAAGTATCAACAAGCTCAACTTCTTAAGAAAAAAATTTGATCTTGGCCTCTACGAATCTAGAAAAGACTAGTCATTAATAGCAAGGAGTAGAAACATGGATAAAATTTTAATTAATACTGTCAAGGGCCTAAAAATAGCATTCTCTATTCAAGTGCATTCAAAGCTTCCCATTTAGGTTGCCTAGGATTTCCAATGATATCCTTGGATAGGTGGTAGCATGTCGCAATGCCTTGATCATTAGATATCAAGCACTTTATCATTAAGTTGTTATGCTTGCCATTGGATGAGAAGTAACTAAACTGTGCCTTAAATTAGTCATAACTTAGAAACCTTGGTCCCACTAACATCCACATGGCACTTTTATTGGTTCAGAGAAATCCCTGTTGGCCTCTGACCTGTGCTGACCAGGTTGTCCATTTGTCAAGCAGGCATGATTCCTTAAAGAGTATCTTGTTTGCATCTTTTCCCCGATCCCTAGCGTTGACCGCAAGATCATCTCAGACTTGATCAATCTTTACTTTACCTTTTAGACTTCATCTAGGCCCCGCCATAGACACGTGGCACAACAACGTAATGCCTTGAACATTAAAAACCTTCATCTTGGCATTTAATTCTTCATGTCGACCATCAAATCTAACTCGCACTTGAACTTGGCCCTTAACTAGCCTCTGACTAGCCTTTAACTCTGATCAACTCATTTCCTTTGTATCTCCAAGTCACTGAATGGTTTTACTAACCCTGGTTATATTCAGAGATTAAGCGTCATCCCTATCATCAAAGAGACATCAACGGCCTGTGCTAGATATTTGAAAGAAAAGAAGACCTCAAAATTTATCTAGCAATCAAGCACCATCCCTTCGATGACATCTGAATCTATGGCTCATGTTTGATCTTTGGAAACTTCACTTTAACTTTATCTTGACTTAGGTTCATTTGGAGATTTCATGACTGAAAAGATCTCCAAGTCTCTAAATGTTTACCTTTACTCAGGTTAAACTTGGAGATCAAGTGCCAGTCCTAGATCTTGATCTGCATCAATGGTTCATGTCTAATCTCATAACAAACTTAACCTGACTCAGCCTTGATCACATGTTCATTATGAGATTACAAGATAACTAGATCGCCAAGTCACTAAAAAAAATCCTTGACCATGGGTTTATTTAAAGATTACACACACACCATAAGATCTTGTCTTGAATCAACGGTCAACACTGAATCATTTCATTCAGAGATCACACACCAACCCTTGATTATTTCTCTGATGAATGGTTTATATCACATCTGCACAAACTCTGAATCAAACCTAACTTACTTTGCTTTACCACGATCAAATTTAGAGATTCAGCGACAACGTTGTCTCCAAGTCACTAGTTAGTTTTTTTTAACTCAGGTTCCATTATGAGACTCGGCATAGATCACATGATCATCTTAAGAACGGAGCTTGATCAATGACCCTCACTAGATCATTGAATACTTGAGATGACCTTGACTTTATTTGGAGATTAAGCATAAACCACAGGATCAACATAACATCTATGGTTCATATTTGATCTCAGACAACCCATGCTTAACTTTACTTGACTTATCCTAACTACAGGTTTATCTGGAGATTCCACGACTAAGGAAAACTCAAATTTTCTAGATAAATTCTTAACCACAAAGTTTATTTGGAGATCATGTGACATCCATAGGATTATAATATGATCAACAATCTTTGGGTAATCTCTGAAAGAAAACTTGACTTTGACTTTATTATGAGATCTAGTGCCAGCCACACGATCTATCTTGAATCAATAACCAAGGCATAATCTTGAGATCTTTAACTTAACTTTGCTTTCATTCTTAGATTCAGAGATAAGCTTATGTCTGAATCTACCTAACTTGAGCCTTTCCTTGGTTCCATTTCAAGATAGGGAGATAAACTAGGTCTCCATGCTGTTGAATAAAACTTTAACCCTTGAGTTTGTCTGGAGACTTCACACAGATCACACAATCAAGGCAAGGAGAAAACAAGATCAACAACCCTTGCTTAATCACTGAATGGAAAGAGGATATTCCATATCGTCAGGAGATTAGGAGATAAAGAGATTTACTAGATAAAAGAATATTCCTTAGCCATGCACATGACATAAAAAAGACTAAGTGGCTTGAAAAGGTAATTGCAAATTATAATAGACCATGAAGGGTTTAAGGTCAAACCAAGACATAGCAAGATTTTCACTATTTAAACCAGATTTTCTCATAGAGACTTAGGGTTTTTGACTAGAGATCATTGGAGATATGAACCAGGCATAAAAACTAAGAAATTTAGTAGGGTAGAAAACCTTTTTGTAACCCTAACAGGCCTAAGAAAAAATACATATCAAAAGGACAAAATATGACCAACAGTGGCTCTGACTGAGGATGCTTGATTGCAAGATCAAGGCAAGAAACCAAAACTCTAGGAAAAGCAGACTAGGGACAAAACAAAGCTCTGCAGCAAAACCTTGGAGCCTATACAAATCTACAACCTACAGAACACCAGTACACCTAAAACCAACTACTTATGTACATGACTACTGAGCATGGAAGGAAAATTTCAATTAAAGAAAGGTTTTAGGAATTGTCCATGCACTGGCAACCCGAATACTTCATCATCCAAATTTCTTAATAAATATGAATCCTTACCATGTATCTAATGAATGATATAAGGCCCTAACCATAAAGGATTCAAAATTTTTATGTTTCCCTTTATCTTCAACCTTAGCATTCCACTATAAGATCATGTCATATGGTTGAAACCTTCTATTTCTAGCCCTTTTGTCAAATAGATACTTTATTTTCTATTGTCTCTACAAGTTCTTATGTTGTCCTTGTCTAATTTCATCCAATTCAACTAACTAGATCATTCTATTATACATGGCATCACTTACTTCCAGACCTTCTTCCTCAATGAATTTATAAACAGGAAGTAAATTATTCAATGGTAACCTATCCTGTATACCATACACCAATTCAAAAGGGGACTTGTCAGTAGCCTTTTTCATAGTTACTCTATCAACCCATAAGGCCAATTTCAGTTTAGAATGCCAAGCTCTTTTATTTGTTTTCAAGGTTTTCTTTAAAATATACATAATACTCTTATTACTAGATTCTTCTTGTCCATTGGATTGGGTATGATATGGGGAAGATTATGACATCATAATCCCATATTCATCACATAAATCCTTAAATTCTTCTGACCTGAAACACATAACATTGTTCATTATCAATTTTATAGGGACACCAAATCTGATAAGAACATTTTCCATCAAAAAATCAATGAACACCTTACTAGTTTCCTTTTTATTAGGAATTGTCTCTATCCATTTTGTGAAGTAATCTATGGCAACCAATATCCAACTATGTCCACCACTAGATTTTTCTTAGAAATCCCCAATGAAATCAATTCTCCACATAGAAAAAGGTGCCTCAACCACTACTAGATTCAGTAATAAATCACCAGAATACTGCATCTTAGAATAAAATCTCTAACATGCTTCACACTTTCGTACAAACTTGAAGGAATCTTTAAAAAAATAGGGCCAAAAAAAACCAGCCCTAATGATTTTGTGAGCAGTAGTTTTAGTAGAATAATGTCCACCACACACACCATCATGCATTTCTTTTAGGACCTTTTCAGCCCACCCTTCATCTAGGCATAGCAAAAATAAACCATTTCTATCTTTCCAATATAAATCTCCTTGTACTAATGTGTACTTTTGAGCTTGCAACCTGAGGGTTCTTTTCTGATTATCAGTCATAATCTTAGGGCACTTGGAATTATTAAGATAGTACATGATATCAAAATAATAGGGTTGTCTTTCAATACTAGTCATTGTTGAATCTTGTACTTCTACATTATTTACCTAAACCAAATCCATATTCTCCTCTGTCATTAGCTTTTCTAGGCCTAATCCTCTTACTAATTTGGTAATATGGATTTCCAAATTAAATTATTGAATCCTATTTATCCATTTGCATCATTTTCTAGTAACATCTGATTGAGTAAGAATGTCCTTGATTGCTGCATGAGGTACATATGCAATCACTTTTGCACAAACCAAATAAGGCCTAAATGATTTCATAGCTTTAACCAAGGTATATGCTTATTTTTCCATCATCTCATAATTCAACTCTACAGCTTGGAGGGATTTACTAAAAAATGCAATGGGATGTTCATAACCCTCCTCATCCTTTTGTAGTAACACAACAACAATTGTATGAAAAGATGCAAAAGAAAATAATGAAAATGGCCTACTATAGTCAGGGGATCTTAAAACAGGTGCTTCTTGAACTACCTTCTTGATCTTTTCAAAAGAAAATTGTTCCTCTTCATCCCACCTAAAATTTGCATCCTTTTTCAACAATTTAATTATAGGCTTAATAATCTCTACAAAGTTAACAATAAACCTCCTCACAAAATTAATCTTTCCTAATAAATATTGTACTCCTTTGACATTCTTTGGAGGAGTGACCTTCTGAATTGCTTCTATCCTCTCTGGGTCAATTCTTACTCCGACCTTTGACACAATATGTCCCAACAATTTTCCTTCTATTACTGCAAACTAAAATTTCTTAGGATTTAAAGAAACACCATATTCCAAAGCCTTATAAAAAATCATTTCTAAATGCCCACAATGGTCCTCTACTCTCTTGGAATATGTTGTCAAATCATCTTGATAAATAACCATAAATAAATCAATAAATTATTTAAATGCAACATCCATAGCTCTCTAGAATGTTGCCCCTGCATTTATGAGACCAAAGGGCATCCTAATATACACATATGTTCCCCATGGAGTAGTGAATGTAGTTTTAAATTGATCTAATTCCTTTACTAATACCTGGTTGTAGCCTGAAAAACCATCCATCATTGACAATGGATCACAACCAGTAACTTTGTGCAACATCTCTTCCATGTTAGGAAAATAATAATTATCCTTTAAAAATGCAATATTCAAGTTCCTAAAATCAACACAAATCCTTATATAACCATTCTTCTTCCTCACTGGGACCAAATTAGAGACCCAAGTTGAATGTCTTATGGGTTGAATAATCCCTACATCCCTCAACTTCATCAATTCTTGTTTCCTTTTGGGGGCTAATAATGGGCTGATTGGTCTTTGCTTTTGTCTGAATGGCTTAGCATTTGGTTTTAGTGGGATCTTATGTTAAAAAATGTCCTCCCTAAAGGCTTTTAGGTCCTCATATGACCAGGAAAACACATGCTTGTGTTTCCTTAAGAATTTTAGTAGATTTGTCCTAACATGGGATTCTAACCTTCTTCCAATATATACTATTTGAGGTGTTGTTTCTGATCCTAAATTTACTTCCTCCAGATCCTCAATTTTAGCATTTTTCCTTTTTTATAAATCATCATCTTGATCATTGAATAATGCTTCTAGTTATATCAACCCCTTTGGAATCTGATTAGAACCTAACTGGACAACCTGATTTCCCAAAATAGTATCCTTGCCATCAATCACCTCAACTAAAGAATTATAATCCACATGTTGGACGTCATAATGGTCAAGGCACTAGATAAACCTGAGAATATCCTGGTCATCTTCAAAAAATTTCCAGTTATAAACATTATCAGGGACAACTTGTCTACTCTTAACTTCCACAATTGATACCCCACTCAAAGTCAAATCACCATTCTTTAAAGCAACATTAGCTAGAAAATTAGCCATGATTTTTTTTGACCTTTCTATCCACTCAATGTTAAAGGCATCAAAAAATTCAATTTGATCCCAAATAGAATTCTTGTACATTTTTAATCTATCATTTTTACAACATAATTGGATCTAACTTGTGCTACCACAATGGTACAAATCACCCTAGGGTTTAGCTCAAAACCCTAGCCCCAGCAATTTTGAACAAGTTTTGATAACGGTTTCATAACGAGCAAGTCATGTTTTGCTTAGTTGCTCAATCGCAGAGCCAGCAGAGAGCAGCGAAGTAATGAATCGCACACTCGCGAGCTAGACAAATAGTTCATTTCTTGGTATGCGAGTGCGTGATAGAACGACGAGCAGCTCATCGCAAGTTCGTGAGTTACTTTGCAGTTAGTGAAAACTCAGTGTGACAGCGCGACGAGTGCTCATCGCTCGGTCGCCAAAGAATCATCAACTCATTTTTGAACAGTGCGATAGCGCGACACGAGCTCATCGCTCAGTCGCAAAGCAAGAGGCAGCTCAAGTTGAAGCAGCGCGAGTGCGCGACCACTGTGCAGTGCAAGGTCACGAAGGAATTAGCAACTCAGATAAACGTGCAGCGAGTATGCAACTAACAGGCACCGTAGACTCGCAGAGCAAGGAGAAGTTAGTAAAGAAGCAGTGCGGGTGTGTGACTTGAGCTCATCGCTCAGTCGCAATAGAAATAGTAGCTCGGGACAATGCATTGCGGGAGCGCGATAGAGAGTCATCTCTCAGTTGCGAGGTAAAATTCAAAATGGAGCAAGTCTTAGCGAGAGCGCGACAAGCAAGTAATCGCTCAGTCACAGACCAAGACATGAAAGGTAACTTTCACTCGCGACTATGCGATAGAGAATAGAATAGTCAATTGAAGTAAGCATGCTAACGTGTCGATAGGAGAAGACATTGAAAAGTCTTAATTGGCAAATAGAAAAGAGAATGACACGGAGGAAAAGAATTACCCAGAGTGTCAACCATGCAGAGGAAGAGATGACAGTTTGCAGAAGAGAATGAAGAACAGAGAACAGCTGGAAGATAGAGATCGACAGGTAACCACCAGGGTTACAAAATCAAGGAGAAGCCAAAGATAAAACAGAGAAGAAGAATCTGTGAAAAGGGTTCAGATAGTTCAGTTTAGTTCAGTTGTTGAAGAGTTAGTTAGTTGCAGAGAATAGACTAGCAGAGAGTTGTAATCTTCTGTATAATCAATAAAGAGAAGTTTTGTCTATACTTTGCATGTTCTATTGTTCTGAGTAGATTTCTGTAAAGTGTTGTTTTGTTTCCATTAGATAATATGGGTGCTTCTTGACTCTGATAATCTGTTCTATGGATTGTGACAGTCAAGAAGCATCCTCCTTGTACATTATGTATGTGTCTACATTTTTGTTGGATGAGAAGCTAGTCAAGTTCACAGACAAGTCCTAGGCGAGCCTATGGTCCGGCTAGAGAGACTTGTAGGAAAGATAGATAAGTAAGAAGGTGCAGGACTGTAGTGATTCAGTCATGAAGAGTGAGATGCAGTAAAGAGTAAAACATCTCGATGGGTAGGGAATCTAGGAGAGAGGGAAGATAAGTCCTTCTGGTTAGGGTCTGAGAGTAGCCCTAAAGAGACTCAAGTGTGAGTCCAGAGAATTCAAAATTGAAGAGGATTCCAAGTGAGATTCCTAGAGTAGAGTGGGAATTTCAGAGAGTTAGGTGACCTCCCCATCAGATTGGTATCAGAGAAAGTTAAAGATTTGGGTTTGAAATCTGTAAATGTTTCAAAATACTGAGGAATCAGTAGAAAAATTATCCATGGTGACAAATGTAGAATTGGCTAAAGAAGTGAATGACCAAAAGGAGAGAAATAGACTCCTTGAAGAAACTCTAGAAGTAATGAAGAAAAAACTAGAGGATATTGTTGATAAAGTGACTGGGGAAGCAGAAAGCTCCAATAAAGGAAAAGCTATTGCAGAGGAGGATGTCATACCAGAACCAGACCCTCCTATGCCAGAAGAACCATTCTTAAAAGCTATCAAGGCACTAAGTGGAAAAGCATTAGATG
>MU226453.1:453270-467199 GCA_018584345.1 Thuja plicata
ATTATATTGTATTGTGTTGTCTTTACATTTTACATTATGTATATATATGTGTTTGAATGGCTTTCACACCTCCTTAAGGTGAAAAGACACAACCCTTATTATAAAATATTTTGAAAAAACACTAAACAAACTTAAAAATAACTACCTAACTTTTGGATTTGGCTTTGGTCAAAAATCCAAAACACATTGTGAAAAGCTAAGATTATTGCTGGAGATAAGAAATTTGATTTCCCGAATGGGGTCGATTTTATATTTTTAAAATTTGACCATCTTGAACTTCTGTCGGCATCATCTTTGTAGTAGGTGGAAATTCCAGCATTTTCTGAAGGTTTCGATTAGTTAGTTCTATTTATTTGTGTCATAGAGCTTCCTTCCTTTAATTTTTTTAGTATGGAGAAACTTGCTTCTTGATAATGGATTGGGACTTCTAAATTATCAAAATTTAGGGTACCATCATGACCCTTGCTAGATTGCTAAATACTTGAGCTAACCTTGAGTTTATTTGGAGACTAAGTGCAAACCACAAGATCGACATAGCATCTATGGTTCAAATTTGATCTCAGACAACCCATGCTTAAATTTACTTGACTTAGCCTAGCCATAGGTTTATCTAGAGATTCCATGACTAAGGAAAACTCAAATTTTATAGATCAATTCTTAAGTCTAGATTTTATTTGGAGCTCACGCGACATCCACAGGATTAGAATATGATTCATGATCTATGCGTAATCTCTGAAAGAAAACTTGACTTTGACTTTATTGTGAGATCTAGTGCCAGCCACATGATCTATCTTGCATCAAGGTCCAGGGAATAATCTTGAGATCTTTAACTTAACTCTACTTTCATTCTAAGATTTAGAGAAGATTATCTCCAAATCTCCAAATAAAATAAACTAGACTTGAGTCTTACCTTGGTTCCATTTAGAGATTGGGAGATAAACTAGGTCGCCAAGTCACTGAATAAAAATTTAACCCTTGAGTTTGTCTAGAGACTTCATGTAGACCACATGATCAAGGGAAGGATAGAACAAGATCAATGACCCTCGCTTAATCATTGAATGGAAAGAGAATATTCCATATCATCGGGAGATTAGGAGATAAAGAGCTTTACTAGATAAAAGAATATTCCTTGGCCACGCACATGACATAAAAAAGACTTAAGTGGCTTGAAAAGGTAATTGCAAATTATAATAGGCCATGAAGGGTTTAAGGCCTTTTTCAACCAATGGATATAATTTTGAAAATAGGGTTTAAGGTTAGACCAAGACATAGCAAGATTTTCACTATTTAAACCAGATTTTCTCATAGAGACTTAGGGTTTTTTTACCAAAGATCATTATAGCTATGAACTAGGCATAAACACTAATAAATTTAGCAGGGAAGAAAACCTTTTTTGTAACCCTAACCAGGCCCAAGGAAAAATACATATAAAAAGGAAAAAATATGACCAATAGATTTGAGAGAAAATTTGAGACCAAGGTACTTGAGAAAGTTGCAGCAAAGTTTACCGAGAAGCAGGTTGCACTTTTTGATCTGGTAAGAAACTTAGAAGAAGTAATAGAGAATGTTCTCTCTTTGTAAAAACAACTATATAATATTGAATTCTTTACAAAGGAAAATCAATAGCTTATTCAGAAGCTACAGATAGATTTGAGGTCAATAGGAAAGTCATTGAGCATCGATGCAAGTTTAAGCTCTTTTCATTTTAGCAGGTTGACACATTTCCAAGGGAGATTAGCCAAGCTTATGGATAATGATGGCAGAATAAGGGTGAAATAGATTTCAATTTAGACAATGTTAATACCTCACTTGGAGGTTATGCAGGAAGAGGTGAAAGTGGCAAAGGAATTATCATAGAAAGATCCACCTATGAACATTGTCGAGAGTATGATTGATCTAGCTGTTGAGCTAGAAATCAAATTTCAAGTTTTAGAATCTGTAGGGACAAGTTGGGATAATGCTTTAGCTATGATATTACAGGTCCATAGACCATTTTTGGATAAGTATGGTTTGACCCCAATGACCCCAGCAAAGAAAAAGTAACAAGAGTGATAAAAATAAGGGGAAAATGTCATAAAATTCAATAGGGAAATTTAAGTATGTACATACATATGTTGTATATATAGTGAAGTCTTTATGAAGAACGACCGAGTCAGGATCCTAGGGGGAGTTTTAAATTCTGAATTCTTTTGAGTACTATATTTTTTGAAGGACTAAAAAGACATGACAAAGTGTTTTTTCCACTAATGACAAAGGGGGAGATTATTGATATCTAAGTTTTGTTGTCTATTAATGTCATAATCAAAGCAGGTTGGTCAGTCATCACTGTGACCGAGTCATCTCACTAAGGCTGAGACCGAGCACTAGTTACTATTGAGAAAGTGAAAGGTCATCAAGTACTCAATGGATGTCGAGCATAATGATTGTTGAGTTGCATAGAAGAGTTAGTGTCAAGTGACAGCATACAACTATGTTGAGCGATACAGTATTGACCGAGCACTAGTGTTTGGCTATGCCGAGTAAAAAAGTTTTTGTATATGTGTTTGGAATGGCATAAATACCAAGGTAAACCATTTTGGCCAACTTCTATGGAGCATTCAATGATCATGCATAGATATTTAATGCATTAATTATGCGCTATTTATATGATCATGAATCCCTATGCAAGCCATGCAACCAATCAAAATTAGGGATGCCTAAGAGGAAAAATGTGATGGATCTAGATCATTGATCTTGATCTGGATGGTCTATTTATGGGATACTTAAAACCCTAATCCATGTGTGTTAGAGATTGTATGTTTGGATGCAGATGTGAAGAGAAAAGATCATAAGTATATTCATGTTTTTCATATCTAAAGCATTGACTAGATAGAGTGCCCGAGCAGAGCAATGAAGATTAGAACATAGATAAATCAGATTGAGAGATCAGTTAAGAGTTGGAAAGAGGAGATCTATTATCAGCACTTGTAGTGCAGACCAAAGGATCAGGTACTGATATGTTCTAGCAAGTGAATTGGGGTAAATCTCTTAACATAGTGGTCCTAACAGGGCTTTGTAAATCTCTTAACTAAGTGCTTACTTTGTTGTAAGTTTAAATCCTTTAACAAGGTAGATTATATAAGTCTAAAATATCTTAATAGGGTAGACCCCTCATAGGGTAGATCATCAGAAGTGATCAAAACTTTGTAGCCCTAACAGGAACACTTTATTACTATAGTAGTTATATTTGTGGGTGTCATCCCCACCTCAGTTTTACATTCAAGGATTTCTAGGTTACCAAAATATTTGTGTTATGTGTTCATGATAAGATGTTAGATCTTTTACAACATTTCTATTTACATTTATGAATACATGGTTGAATCAGTTAGTAAAGAATTGGTATAAGTTTTATAGATATGATTCATCCCCCCCTCTCAGTTATTGCTTTCCCTTATTAAAATTCCAACATCCCATAGGGGCTTCACTCTTAATCATTTTTGGCCCACTCCAATAGGGTCCTTCTATCTCTAGCAAGATGTCATTTTTCTTTCATATCAGGCATATAAGGCTGGGGGAATTAGTTTAAGATATGTAGCACCTTCTCCTTCTCAAAATGCTCATTAGGCTAAGAGTGCTCCACCTTCTACCCCTTCCTCATTAGGGTATCAAGGAAATCACATGCCCTATGGGAAGCCTCCTTTCCCACCTCGAGCCACATATCCTCTGATGTTGCCTTTAGTTCTGGCATCCACATCAAAAGTGGACAATGGAAAGGCACGCATGTTGTCAAAGCCTAGAGTGTATCTTCCTCCTACCATCCCCATCATCCCATAAATACCTCACCTCATTTTTAATGTCCAAGGTAAGAGGTCTCAAAATACTACACAGTCTCATATGGCACCTTCTCCTTAGCCTTCAAGGGCACTACTTGTTTCTCCTTCTACCTACAAGGAAAAAAGAGGAAGGTCACCTATGACTAAGTGGTTAGTTCCTCCATTAGCTTCACCTCATACTCCATCGGTAGGGCCCTCCTCTATGTCATTAATAGAATTTACTACCTCTCCCATGGAGCAAGATGAGGTTATACCTTCATAGGCTTCCCATCATGGCCCAAATTTACATCAGGACTAACTTGCATATAAGTGTAAGTGTTGTCAATGGTAAATGGATCTAGTTCATTAGGCCACTACCAGATAAAATAATGCATCTTATAAGGATGTGTCTATTGTTGTTTCTACTTATGCCTCAATATTTTCCCCTACTCCAGTTACAACTTCATCAACTATTGCATTATTTTTACCTTCGTCACACTGCCCCAGCATCAGGAGTGACCATTGGGCCCTACACCAAACAGGTCTAGGTGTTCATCTCTCCTTCACAGGATCCACCATTGATCACTACCATGGTATGTGTCTGTCTATTTCCCAATCCAGTAAACATGTTGCACACCCAAGTGATCTCTAGTGCATTAATTTCCACCTAGCCTACGCCAGCCCAATCTCAGGACCACCATGTCATCTTTTCCAATGTTCTAAAGGATACTGTAGTTGAATGGAGGTCTTCTTCTTTTTCCTTTAAGAGGAAATTAGAGCAGGTCCCTATCTCAAAGTTCAAGCATTGCAAATATACTCCAGAAGATACTCTTTCAATGTTTGTTCTCACATTAGAGCATGTTTCAGCTTCTCCTGAGTTCATCTTTTCCCCTTTCACTAAGGTTGGTGGAGAGCGTTATTCATCTATGCCTCTAAATGGGTCTCCTATAAGTGTTTATGCTTGCATCTTTGAATCATTACAGGATTTTACAATGATCTTCACATGATCCATCTCACTTGTCACAATTGATCTTTTGGATGATAACATTGAGGTGGATTCATCCTTGGATTGAGTTGTTGGTGGGGTGCTTGGAGCTATCATTGTAATCATGACCTCCCTATTAGGATTGAAGATAGATATCTAATAGTCAAAATGAAGATTCAATCAATAAAACAAAGGAATAAAATACACACAAAACTAGAAACAAGAAGACAAAAAAAATTTAATGTGGTTCACCCAATCTTGGGCTACATCCACCAAAATAGAGAGTCCAATATTATTATCCCTTGATTTTAATTGATTAAAATCAATAATCCTTGACAAATCGATACCACTATAAAATGTTGCCAAGTTCTCATATGAAAATCCCTAACCCTAAGCCATTTTATCAAGACTTATGCTGGTTATAAAAATAGGGTTAGAATATGTTAGCCAATATAAAATTATCACCTAATGCCATTAAAAATTATGCCCCTTGACCCCGTCTTGGGGGTGCTGCCCCCAAACAACCCCTTGTTGAATAGGTTGGGGGGAAAGTGCACTGATAAAAGTGGAGAAATATTAACCTCTGAGTCTGATTAGGCTCCATTTGAAAAAAACTCACTCCCCATATGATCAAGATTGGTAAGATGGTGACTTGCTAATGGGCAGTCTGTGAGGGTAGTACCCACTTCTACATCTATATATTAGAGTGTGTTTGTGTTCCTTAGTGCTTGTCTTTTAGTGTTTTCCCTCCAGGAGGACCCTTGTACTCCATTGGTACCTGGAAATGGGAGGTTTTCTATTGTTTACCTTCTTCTATTTGTAATCGTGTTCTATTTTTTGTATCCTTGATTTTTGACATTTGGGGACGATGCAAAGTGTTGAGGGCATTTAGGCACTCCTTCCATGTTAACCATTTTTTTTTCTTTTCTTTGTCTTCGTATATTTTTCTTTAGATCTAAGCCATGGTTGGTAGTGATGAGATTTACTTTGAGAGAATGTATCCTTTCCCTTTAGGGCTCTAATGCCAATTCATTGGATTCCCTTGTCTCTATGCAAATGTTGTGGAATCATGTGTCACTCGTCAAGAAGTGACATTCCATAGAGACATCTCATATGTTGGCATGCCACAATGTATTTTCTCTCCTTGGAATATCTTATTCTCTCCTCTTAGTAGCATAATCAGTTTCAGGGGGATTGTGTTATCTATGTCTATTGTGAATGATTCAACATTTATCTAACGATCATGATATCTTTACACCACAGGTTTTTTTTTTTAAATTTTCAAAATTTGATCTCATCTTTGCTTTCCTTTATGGGGGAAATCCACTATCTCAGTGTCCTCATCTTTCTCTATCATATTCCTGTCAAGATTAACGCTATGAGAAAGGATCTTAAGATTCCCTATCGCATGCCTATCTAGCATTCACTACATGTGTTAGTGCATGTGTGTAAGTCACCCTATTACATGTATGTCTAGCATTTTCTATGCATTTTGGTGCACTATCAAAGCCTCCCTATCACATGCCTATCTAGCATTCTATATGCATGTCAGAGCACTATCAAAATTGCCCTATCATATAGCTATCTTTCATAACATAATTTTCCACCCATATCAGCATACCATCGATGGTCTTCTGTCTATAAGTGGTCTTCATTATCTATCACACTCATCCATAGCTTGTGTGTTGGATGCGGCTCATCAAACATTGAGGGATTCCTAGTTGGGGGAAACCCCACTTGATGGAATTACCATAGGTAAGTCAAGTAAATATTTCTTACTTTAGCTTTGCATCTCTCTCTGATATGATATGCTTGCTAAAGTGAGGGAAACATGTAATGGCCCCAATTTACACCTTTATGTAAATTTCCATTTTGTGTTACACCTACCTTATCCTAAGAATCAAATCCTTGTCATCCATTTATATTTTTCATGTCAGCACCCACTCTAAAATCCCGACCATGCAGACTGGATGACATGTGATGTGTGTGTGCCACCAAGACATCTGAGTGATGCACTAGCATCTACGAATCTACAGACATGCAGGTTGTCGTTGAGGTATTACAAACTATCAACCTACATTCATAACACCCGAATCTTTTTCCCATTTGCACAGGATTATTCTTGCATGTAATATATGGCCTTCATTTGGTCTTCTTGGCTTCTTCATGGGTCTTCTTTCTTGTTTCTTGGTTGTTCATTCACACAAATTTTTTCTTCATCACTCATATTTATTAACTAGTTTTCACTCCATTTTCACAGCTTTGGCTCCATAGTTTCACTTTCATTGTGCTTTTTCTCACATCAACATTGTTTTGGTTTCACAATTGACATTGGGCTTCTATCTTTTCAAGGGGAGTCTTCTCACTTGTTTCTTTGGTTTCATATCATACTCTTCATATATCTTTATTTAATATACATTTACTTAGATTTCCATACCTATCACCATTTCTATTGTGTCTCTTTATCTATTGTGGAGGTGGAAACACCAAAATAGGGATCTGACCATGGTAGGTCTCCAAATATCCACGCAACAATTATCCTTGTTTTCATGTGTGTAGGTCATTTGGAGGAACAAGTTCAACAATTTAGTTAATCAACCATTGAATCTAGTATTCTCTCCCCTTTATTTTTCATTTCTATTATATAAGTGATATATTTATTGTTATATTCTTTTATTCCTTTTCATTTTTCATATTAGCTTAGTGTTTTGTTAGTTAATTTTATTTCTAGACCTATTCTCTATATTATGTCTTTATGGGATATGCACGCATCACACTGACATCCCTCACTTATATTATTGTCCATGACTCACGCTAGTGTTCAAGGCAGTGAACTTATGGAGCTTAGTGTCTATTTTTTACATTTAGTTCTTTTGTTTCTAGTAGTTTAAATATTTTTAAAAGTTAGTTTACTTCAGTTATCATTGTTCATTCGTATTTAGTATTTTAGTTAATAAAGAATAGTGACATTTAACACACTCTAAGTTACTTAAACAACTCTTCTATAACAAACCACATTTGATCTCCCTAGCTCTGCTAGCTAGTTAAGTGAGGTGGCACAAGGGAAGGTTCATCTCTAAGATTTTAATCAGTCTCTCTAGGTCAGTGCACTTTTTCCTTCTCCACAATTGTACTCATCAATTACTTATTATTAGTTGTAGTTCTGTAATTCAGGTCAGTTATTGCATCATTGATGAGAATACAACTTGTTCTTGTCCATTTTATCTCTCTTTTTTTGTGCTATTCATTGGCCTCTAGATCTTCAGTTGAATCTATAGGAAAATTCTTACATGGTATCAAAGCTATTGGAATTCCGTTGCGTATTCTACTTAGAGATCTTGGTGCATGCAAAGGAGGGCACATTTGTGGATCTGAGGACCAATGTTTTGATAGAGTGTCTTGGGCCAAATCCATCGTCACCATCATGTTTGGGAGGTAGTTTTGATGAATTTTGATTATGAATTTTCCTATATTAGGCAAAATTTATTTTGGGGGCAAAAATTTTTTAGAAAACTAAGTCGTACGACCCAATTTACCCATTGATAATATGATCAATTAAAAAAATATTTTTCTCAATTTCACTTTTTCACTACTTTATGGTATTTGAAAAAAAAATTATTTAGGAGAGTCTGAAGACTCCCCTATTTTATTTCGTAGAATAGAGTATATTTTCTTGTCAAATTTTTGCATAGGAAGCATCTAATAGTCAGATCCGTATCAAGGCTTAGGAAACTAGTAACATCAACACACATCACACTAGAAATATCCTCTTCGGGATCATCTTGTGATCTATTTGTGGCATTCTACATACAAGTGGAGTAACAATTATGCATTGAATGTCAGATTAATCCTACTACAAAGTGGCCCATACTGCCACCTCCTCTACGGCCCACCACTAACCCAACTCCTTCTAGCTACCAGAAATACCCTCCCAATCTTGTGGTTTACCAAATTTGTTGGTCGCATCCAAAAAATTCCTAGCATTTGAAACCACTGTCTATGCAGCCATCAGAAACTCAACTTTTACAAAGGAAATTTCAAAAAAAAGACTAAGTCCCTCCTTGGTAACATTAGAAAACCTGATGGATGGATAGACGTTGCTGCATTTGAATACCCTGCTCTTACCACTCTCTCACCTCTTACCACTCTCTCACCACCTATTTTTGGTAAAACTTGTAGAAACTCTTCCACGTCAACACAGCAAACTGTATACTTACACCTCTCATGGTCAAATTTACAAATAATTGTGTGCATTAATGAAATTATAAAGAAAAGGCTCCTGAACATAGTGATTGTGGAATCAAAATCCACTTCCCACATGGCTATAATATATCTCCTCCATGTGATGGTATCTGTCAGATAGGAGGGCCCCTCATAGAGAAACACATGGCACTATAACTAGCGACAAGTGAAGACCCGTGTCAAACCCCCAAAAGCCAATCATAACTAAACCTATGGGAATCTTGCCACTCACTCATCATGCAAGGAGTGCAGTCAACTACCAAATCAATTGCAAGGACAAACAAATCACCAAACTATATCAGCAAAATCATCCAATAAGATTCTAACACGTAGTGTATTTGAGATTCATTTTGACAATGATTTGACCATCATTTTAGGGGTCCCCATTTTTATGACATAGTCATTTATCCATCAAATTTAACCTATGTTTTTTTTGATATTCAAAAAGCTTTAAAACATTTTACCCCTCACCATTTGAGTTTTCAATTTTACACTTCAACTTTGAAGGCTCATAACTTGCTCATTTTGAGGCCTTTTTTAGTGCATTTGTTTTTTGTTTTGCAGTAGAATTTTGTTAACTTCTCTATTGTGTAGGAATGTTCTATTTTTCGTGGATACATTTTCCAAAATTCTTAGTTTTTGGTGATAATACCTATCCAATCCTCAATTTTGCAGCTTCCTAGTCTACTTTTGAGCGCAAAAAAACACATTTTTAGGTGTCATTTTTTAAGTGTATAATTTTGTCTACTTCTATGATTTTTTATCAGTTAGCAGCTATTGTAGGAAAAAATATCACTTTCACAACTTGGTCTTTTCTAGTCATCTATGATCAATTTAATGCTAGGATTTTAGTTGGATCTCTAGCAATATTGATTTGAGTTTCATTTGGCCTCATTGGGGCAGTTGTAATCATAAAAAATAGAAGTCCACTTTACTCTTTGGCAAGTGGTGTTTGTACATGCACTACATATAAAGTGTCAAAATCATTATTATTATTATTTTGGTGGGGGAGGGTGGGTTTTTTGACTGACTTAATTGGGGGGTTTGTGTCTTGTGTGATTGTACCTCTTTTTCTCTTATGCTCTTTCTATTTTTACTTATGGGTTCTCCTAAATTTCCACTTTTAACTCCACATAACTATGCAACATGGAAAGATAATGTATGGTGTAAATTAATGGAAAAAGGTTTAAATCATTATGTTGATGGAAAATAGAAAACCAATCAAACCCTAAGGTTGATCCTAATCTAAGAACTTAGGCTCATCAAAATTTCTATGGATCTACATACTTTGACGAAATATATTTATCTCGATCTCATCTTTCATATTTTTGAATGTAAAACAATCAAGGAAGAAAGGGATAAACTTAAATATTTGTATGGTAAAGTGGATGATATTAGGGAATACACACCTTGGGGTGAGATTCCCAACTTTGATTCTAAGAACATCAACATAATTCAAGCTTACATCAACATTCAAGCTTACTTCAACAAGGAAAATGAGCTTAGAGCACAAATAAAAAATTATGGTATTGATAAGGATGTGTGGTTAATTTTCAATGTTTTGAACAAGATTACTTCAAAATATGCATCTTTTGTTTCAATCTTTCAGACTCATCGGTTGACAATGGGAAGTGCCTACAAAACACCTTCATTTGACTCTTTTGCAGAGATGTTGATGTTGGAGCGATCCAAATTGATGAGCATGGGTATTCTCGAGTCCTCAAAGTCCTAAGATTTGGTGGCTAATCACAGGAATCAAGGAATTCAAGGAAATGGTTATCAATGGAAGTAGAAGCATGATAAGCCAAAGCCACAACAAGATAGAGCACAATCAACCTCCTCACATCAAAGCAATCATTTATTTTATTTCAACAAGAAGGGAAATTTATTTAGGAAGGAGAGACCACCTTGTGCATATTCATGAGTTAACAAATATTATCAAGAAGAACAACATCAATTTTTCATCCACCTACAATGAGAAGGATTCCACACCTTACACTTCCTTGCAATCAAAAGGAAAAGGGAATTCATTTGTGGCAACTTCAGGTTCTTCCCAGGAATGGATACTTGACTCGAGTGCCACTCATCACATGGGTTTTACAAAGCATAAAGCTTCTTCATTGGAACCTTCTAAGGTACCTCACATCTTCATAGGTGATGATACTTACGTGGAAGTTGAAGGAAAAGGTTCAGATGACACGGATAATGGAACATTTAAAGATGTCCTTTATGTTCCTAACTTGATGACTAATCTACTTTCAATTTACCAAATCACTCACTTCAGAGATGGAAAGAAAGTTGAGTTCCTACCTAATTCAATTGTGGTAAAAGATCATAAGGATGATGCTTTAGTTGCAGTGGGAAAATCCAATCACAACACAAAGATTTACTCATTCTCCCATTTGGTGCCTAATTCTCCTTCTACTACCTTTCTTACTCACTCAAATTCAGAAAGAATGTTATGGGATGAGAGGTTTTAACATTTAAATCACCGCTACCTTTAGCAGCTTAGCTCCAAGGATATGGTCACAAGTCTACCTCCAATGAAATTTTCAAATGGTATATGTTCAGGGTATTCCATAGGAAAGAATTTAGAAGAGAAATTTGATAAGGGAGAGCCTTGGAGAGCTTCTGGGATTCTTCAATTGGTTCTCTATGATGTGGCAGACCCATTTCTAGTGCCATGATTTAGCAAGGATTTCTATGCCCTCACTTTTATTGATAACTACTCCCAATTCACGTGGATCTAATTTACTGGTCACAGGGTGATACCACAATAGTGGGTTACACTTTTTTGCCTAAACGGACATTGAAGTCTACATTTTGAGAAAAACGTTCACATTCGAATGCATATTGTCGTTAAACTATTTGAAATCAGAAGATGAAGTAAACTAGAGTCTTTTAGGATTTTCTGTCTAGATTCTAAATATATATATATATTGAATTGATTTTAATGGTTTTTTTTTTCTCCCACTAAAACTGCTATGTTGCTGAAAACGTCATTTTCAAAAATGTACGATGACTTCGTACAACATAACTTTTTTTCTAAAATAGATATAAATGCACTTCTTTCAAATTTGGTTTTGTAACATCCATACGGAGGGCATGCAATTGGTTTGATGACATTATTATGATTATTGCATATTTTATGAATGTTTGAAGTAGAGTAAACTGTAATTGTGACATACGTTGACTACGTAGCTGATAACTTGTTGTATATTTATCAAAATTCAATTATTTTTGTTTTGATAGAAAGAAGACTCAAAGCTGGAGGGCACTGTTATTTTTCAAATTTTTTTTTCTCTTTTCTACTATTTTTCATTGAACGTCAAACCTGGAAGTTTATATTGGATAAAAAACCTACATTCGATGCACGTCAAAATACATAGACCTAATTAATTCAAAATTTGTCAAATCTATATTCATTAGAAATCTTGTTTAGAGTACTTGTGTGATGCAAAAGGAGGTGTCCCTATTCTTCCATTTGAACCCCATGCTTGAGCCCTGAAGCCATGAAAACTGTAGATTTCTGTTAGCCTTTGCAAATAGCCTCAATTTTGGGGGTTTCGATAGAAAGTACTTTCGATCGAAACTAATTAGTTTTGATCGAAAGTACTTTCTATCGACAGTACTTTCTTAGTTTAACATGTGTATGGGTCAAAATCCCACTAAAATATTTACTAGCTTAGTTTCGATCAAAACTAACTTAGTTTCGATCGAAACTAGGTTAGTTTTGATAGAAACTAAGAAAAAAAGGTAGTTTCGATTGAAACTATTACTATTCTGATCGAAACAATCAGGTACTTTCTATCAAAAGTACCTAACTAAATCCTCCCACCTCGTGGATTCGTGAGGAATTTATTCCTCCGAAAAAGTGTAACCCACTATTGTGGGATCACCCCACAAGAGTGAAATGTTTAACAAGTTAGCCTTCATGGATCATGTTGAGAATAAATTAGGGAATAAATTCAAGATACTACCAACAAACATTGGAAGGGAATATATGAATTATAGACTTGAGAAATTTTTTACACTTGAGGGGATTGATCTTCTGCACTCATTTTCATACACTCGAGAGTATAATGGTATTGTAGGAAGAAAGAATATAACCCTTAAGGATATTTCTAGCTACATCATTCACGCCAGGTCTCTTGGTCCAAATTTTTGGACAGAAGCTATAAGTTGTGCCAAATACATCCAAAATTAGGTTCCCCACAAGGCTTTGAGACTTGGTGTGGTAGAAAACCAATTGTGAGACACTTTAGAGTCTTTGGTTGTCCTGCTTGGGTATGCATATTGTTAGTTCCCAAATCAACAGATTGGAAATCCTATGATCTTCCCTACTCAATTATGGGATCTTCCAACTAACTTGGCTAACAAATGAGAGTGATGGATTATGATCCTCCTCCCCTTCACTTTAGGCTCTGCAAAACCAAGGCGGGTGGGCCTATACCTTAACCTAATCTCCAGGTTCAAGTATTTTTATAGTAGATAGAAATGTATATAAAACTTGAGTGATCTTTCAAGATGGCAAGTGAATCCTTGAGACAAATCGAATTGCGAATATCACAACTATTAAATATTTGAATGTTGCTTTATAATAATGTATTGATTATAATTTAATAAATGTATGAAAGAATGCTTTTTTGTGTAAATGAATTGTAAAATGTAAATATGATTATTGAGTGGAAAAGCCTTGAAGATACTTTATTAAAACACCTTAAATTAGTATTAGACCAGTGCCTTTATCCTCTGAGAGTATTATCAATTTAATTTAAAATGATCCTGTACACACAAAATAGTGCACTTCTATGAATCCTTACATGCAAGGAAACTCAAGAATGAGCCCTCACAAATCGATCCATAGCTCTTTATGCATGGAGTTGCAAGATTTGTAAAATTGCTCTCAGC
>MU226453.1:488753-502974 GCA_018584345.1 Thuja plicata
TTAAATAGGCCCCAAGAGCTTGGTATGAGAGACTTGATGGTTATCTTACCAAGATTGGATTCAAGAAAGGAGCAGCAGATTATAACCTATTCACAAGAGAAACACTTGATGGATTATTGTTAGTTGCCATATTTGTTGATGACATTATCTTTGGAGGTATATTCATTAATCAGTCAAAACATATCCTATAAAATACTTTTTGGGACTAAGTGTAAAACAAATGGATAAAGGTATATTCATTAATCAGTCAAAATATGTGAAGGAAATATGGAAGACCTTCTAGATGGAGGATTGTAAGTCAGTAAGCACTCCCATGATAATAGGAAGCAAGCTATCAAAGGATTATGATTCCACAGTAGTTGATAAGACATTGTATAAATCATTGATTGGTAAACTCATTTATCTAACTCAATCTAGACCTGACATATCTAATGCAGTTGGCATTGTTGGAAGATTTGCAGCTGAACCCAAGCAGAGTCACCAAATGGAAATCAAGAGGATGTTCAGATATCTAAAGGGAACTATAGACTATGGTTTATGGTATCCTAAATCAGAGAATGTAAAACTTCATGTTTATACAGATGCAGATTGGGCAGGTTGTATTGATGATAGGAAGAGTACTTGAGGAGCAATAGTATTCCTTAGAGGCAGATTGGTTTCTTGGATAAGCAAGAAGCAGAACTGTATTTCTCAGTCAACAACAGAAGCTGAATATGTTGCAACAGCACTAAATTGTTCAACCATGGTTTGGATCAAGAAGATGGTTAAAGACTGTGGCATTTAGGTTGATTATCCTATTTTTATTCATTATGATAATACTAACACTATCAACATGTCTAAGAACCCTATGATGCACGCAAAGACAAAACACATAGAGATCAAGTACCATTTCTTAAGAGAAAAGGTTGCAGACAAAGAAGTTAAATTGGACTATGTGAGCACCAAAGAATAGTTGGTAGATATTTTCACAAAGCCCTTATCAAAGGATACTTTTGAGTATCTCAGGGAGAAGTTGGGAGTAATTCCCTCTCCTAAGTCTATTTAGAAGAAGCAGCAAAGACATCAGTCATTAAGTGACTAATGACTGGTTGACTACTCTACTTCTGGAGTAGTACCTGTACCTAAAAAAAAAAAAAAACTATGTCACCCATTGCCATTGATGTCAAAGGGGGAGTATATAGTAAGGAGGAGTATGTACTAAAGGGGAGCATATACTCTGGGGGAGTATATACATGGAACAAAAACACAAAGAGCAGAACTACAACAGTTTAGAGAAATCTTTGATGAGTATATTGAGAAGATTGTAAAAGAAAGAGGACACCATGAACAGAGGATGTTTTTGATATCATATGTTGCCATCAATGTCAAAGGGGGAGATTATCGGAGATTTGATCCTAAGCAGTTGATTGATTGTATGTTTGTCATTGATGACAACATATAATACACAGTAGTAATTTTGTATGTACTTATCCTAATGATGATATGAAGACTTGCGTTGATAGATACAATTTTTTGACATGTTTATTATGTTATGTTCATACACGCAAACCCAAATATGATGTTTTAGTAAAGTTATGTAATTCTATTATTGGCAGTTACAGTTCTAGAAGTGTAACGGTTTAGGGCCAATGTATATCACATGTTTCTTGAGTTGCACCTATCTTCTGTATATGCATGTGTATATTCATGTTTAGTTATGAGTTGATGATATTAATACAAAGGTGCTAAACGTGTTTCAAGAAGATTGCAAAGTTAGAGTTAAATTGGTGAGGCCGACTTAGTGAAGCATCGCATCTATTTAGTTTATACTTGCATGGTTGTAATAATGCTTGCATGCTTAGTAGAGCCGACAAGGATTTTATGAAGAGTTGTCTTACAGGTCCCATGATCTCATACTTTGAGGAAGATACTTATAGCAAGTCAAAGGTGACATGCTAAGTGTGAATGATATGAAAAGAGAAGAAAGATGTATAGAGCAGATTATCAGAGTTGGTTCATTCATCAAGATTCTATGTGAAGAAGAAGTGAAATATTTCAATACATTGGAACTAATCAAGACAGAAGGTCTACTCTATATTTCATCATTAGATATAGTGCATATCTATTATATAGAAGGTTGTAGCCTTCACCATCAAGCAGTGAGCTTTTGGACAGTGAGTCCACCACCCCTAACAGGGCTACTTGTAAAAGACTCCTAACAGGGTCTAACCCTTAACTAGGTCACTATACTTATTGCATTGTATTGTACAAATCCTAATAGGGTTGAAGTATCTTCTAATAGGGATTACTACAAACAAGTATAGTTTATTGTGGATGCTAATTCCCACCAGGGTTTTTACCATTTGGTTTCCCCATAGTCAAATTGTGTGTTGAGTACTGTGTTATCTGATTATGCATTTACTTTGTTTTATTCTAAAGTTAGAGAAGTAAAAAGATCTGAAGTTACTAATAACTGATTCACCCCCCCCCCCTCCCAGTTATCCTTTGGGACTATTCTAACAAGAACCTGCTAGTCAGGTCACAACGGCGCAGGGTTAGCTTAGTTGGACAAGTGATTGTTTGTTTTTTATGGGATAGTTGGTTTTTGACTCATCATTCTTTGGGAACTTGAGAGGTTATCATATTTCCTACAAGCATTCTTACTTCCAACAAATTAAAATGCAAAATCTAAAATAGAGTTAGAGTAAATTTCTATCTATACTCATGATATGTGTATTTCAAAACATCAAAAAAAGCCCCAGATGAAAACTAACAACAAATACCGAATATACACATGATTATCAATCAAATATACATCAGCAACAAGGAAAATTATTTCATCTAATCATTAAAGAACTAAAGCAGAGGACATAAGGAAGCATACAACATAAAAAGTGTTTGTTAACTCCGGGACCAAAAACAACATAGAATGTAGTGCCAAGCAGTGCTTCTAATTCCTTCATTAACTTCATAAATCCAACATCACTATTGATTACATATTAGCATCTCCAAGGGATCATTAATCTACTGAGAACTTTGAACAGATTAACTAAAGCCTAATAATCGCTTGTGGACAACAAAATCATCAATTCATTGACCCTTAGAATGGCGTCAGACTTATTATTTATAGACATTCTATCTACATTGGAGCCTTAACCTATACATACTACTTACATTAAATTACAATATTTACAGTCAGTACTACCTGTATTTTCATGATCATCTTACTATATACAATCATTTGAGAAGAAAAGAGGGGAAAGAAAGAAGGAGAGAAGTCTCAAGAAAGTAGTCATCAGGAAGAGTGCTTTTATGCTCATAGACATGATGTTGCACCTTAGATGACTTATACCATACACCCTCATTAATGGGCTTCTGGTTCTTGGTCTTTGAGTGACATACTGTACACCAGGTATTAAATGCTGAAATGATGCCTTAGAAGCCAGGAGACCTCTGCAGCAAAATTTCCTTCCAACAATCACCTATCAAGCTGAAAAGTACTACCTCATGTCTAACAACAAATCCTGGATAGTGATCGGTCAAATCTAAAGAAGCTATCAACACATATCCCTATAAAGAATACAAAATTGGGGACCCATAATTCTGGGATCCGGGAACTTGCGCTCAAAGAATAAAGAATTACTGACCAAATTTTTGCAGGGGGAGGGATTCTAGGAAGTATGGGAAATATTATTTACCTTCAAATTTCTCATATGCTTCCAAAATTTGAAGTATTCCCTCTTCCTCCATGTCCTTCAAACAATCATGATGATCAACTAAACTCTAGAGGTGATCGTCAGCGTCCTCATCCTTCTCTTTCAATCTTGAAGCCACCTTGGTAGCATCGTGGGACTTGAGCATCATCTAGGAGATTCACACTATTATGGTGCTATCAAAATCTTTGGAGGGCCAAAATTGAGCCTCAGCCATTTTGTCAAACCTGCTGAGTATGGTATCTACGGGAGTATAAGTCCCGGGGCTAAGCGGATCAACTGAAGTAAGGTTTTTGATCAACTGGACAACCATTAGTATATGAACATTATAAACAAGTATTTTGGGTTCCGGTACTTTGGGAAAAACTCTTACTTTCCATCTTGAAATAGAAAATGTTAGTTATCCTTAAGAGGGTCCAAAAATTATTTCAGATGCAAGAAAACCAAAATATACAAAACTACTTAGAGCACTTAAAAGACCAGAAATGATGACTCTAATGGTGAATGTGGTAGATGTGCCCAGGGTTTCCAAGACACCTAAAACCTGACCAAAAGGATGGCAATGTCAATGAAAAGATAGGCAACCTTGCCTCTGTACCCTGACATGCGTATACCTGCTCAGTTGAGTAATGACAATTAATCAATAGTTGATCTAACATGAATTGCATGAATTCCACTTCGGACAAATTTCAAATGTTCACACGTGGGAATTAATTATGCCATTAAGATGGAAATGGTAGAGGAAAGAGAAATTACAAAACAAATCGTCAGCGAGCTCTGCTCTACAACTGGCCCAGTTCTTGGCCTTAACAAGAAGGTTGCGTTAACCAAAGGGGAAAATGTGCTTATTTGGATGAACATAGTTGTGAGACCTCAAAAATAATTTTGAGCAATAGTGTCCCTAGATACTTACCTCCATGGGGCCTGGACTATGAGCAACCTACGAAACCACATGGTCTTCATAGCGCAGTAGGACAAAACTCAAGCAACTCGACAATGTAAATAATTGGCCTAACTATTAACATGCAAGGTAAAAAAATTATAGGATTCACAACTTTCTACAAGACTTGAATGACAATTTACATAAATTTACAATGCTCTATGAACCCAAATTTACAAAAATAACTAGACTATAGAGAAAGATAGGTAGACACTTATCTACAGACTATGCACACCAAAAATACACATGTCTCCCCTTTGAGAAGGATAGCTATGAAGGAAAATGAGGTGCACAACTAGGCCCAGGAAGAACAATGTGCCAAACAAGAAGCACAACCTGGATGACACGGGTAAAATCACCCAAAATACAGAAATCCCAAATAGGTAAAGAAAAATAAAAGTAGACGAAGGAAAAGGAAGAAAAAATAACAAAAATAAACCAACAGGAATAAAAACAAAAATGAAGGGTAGGGAAGCCAAAGACGGCCTACCTAAAACTTGGAATGCTAAAAAGGGAAGTTGAAGGTCATCTCACTCTGTCACCAAAATGCTTTGAGGAATCCTTGAACACACCTCCTATGCCTTCTAGCTTAAGAACCTTAGCTCAGGAAACACTCTACTTCGCTCTTCAGAAAATTCTCTAGGAGGTAATTAGTTCACGGTAAATATAAAATGACAGAGTAAAAGACCTTAAATAATGCCTGAAGGAGCGCATTAATTGAAAATGACTATTTCATGTGATAGGCCAGCCACCAAAGTCTGAACCTCACTACATCTAACAATCACTCCTTCCAAAAAGGGAGGGGTAAGATGACAAGACCCCAAGGTCTAGAAATTTTTGGCTGTGGAGAGACAACTCTCCAAGATCTGGATCCTAGAGAAGACCAAAATATGAACAACAAACAAGGCAAGGGCGAGTGCCTGAAAATAAAAAGAAGAAGAAACAAAGAATAAAGGGGGACTCAACATTTTGTCAACAAAAATTTAGGTATGTGTATGTAGGGTATAAAAAATGGTGGCTCACTAGGACAGATGCCTTGTGCATTTGAGAACTCCAAAATCCATGCTTAGAACAACCAGGGTCATACCATCATTGGGGGTGCTTTCATCAGCATGATTGTGGGGTTTTGAAAAGTTGAACTCACCTTGATCTAGACGTTGATATTTACCAAATCTTGAGGTGTGAGTTTGAAGAAAGAGAGAAGTCTACATTTTTTAGAGAAATAGAGAAATCAGACTAACATAGAAAAATTAGTGTTGAAGTGAGTCGTGCCATCCTTTAGTTCTGGATCTTTTCATCTTCTCAAGCCTTTTTTTTTAAGATGGAGAAGGCAGTACTTCTTTCACCAGATTTCTCAAGCTTGGCTTTTTATCGCAGTGGAACTCCTTTCACCTTGCCATCCTTTTTTCTTTCTGAGTGAGAGGGAAATCCCTGGCCCAGAATATGCCTTTTTCTCATTTTATTTTCTAGACACTATTCATGGAGAGTGTAACCGATCTATCCTCAACTAATTTTCCCTTTTTTATGTTCCTACTTTTTCTCCAAATCAGTTATATTTCTTTTTTCTTTTTGGGTGGTGAATATAATGACGCCTACATATGATGAAGATTATATGTCACCTTAGGTCGTATGTCTAGAATTTCTCCTGGATGAGGGCTTGACCAACAAAATGCATGAGGAAAATCTCTCAATGTGTTGTCTTGTTATGCGAAGAATTCCCTCCTAACAAAGGATAGAAAAATATCAGGGTCTGGAATAAAAATGACGCAAAAGAAAAGAAAAAAAATAAAAACAAGGGCAAGAGGCCTAGAACTGCTTACAAGGAAGGGTGCACTAACCAAGAGTGTTGAAAACTATTTACAAGCTGACTATACATATGATACATCCCTCAAAAGGGAGAAACTCCATCCTTACCTCACTCAAAGTAATGTTTGAGGAATTTTCCAGTGATGGGCAATGGGACAACTTCTCTAATCCCACAAATTTTGGATATTTGGTACGGCCCAAGCCAGAGCCTTTAGAATTTAGTGTTTTTTTTCTTCTTTTCCTGGGCTTTGTCCCACAAGAGGACTATGTCTGAGGTCTTAAAATCCCTGTATTAAGCTCTTTTATCAAACCAATGTTTTTCCACCACTTGGTGCCTTGTAAAGTGTTCAAGTGCATTCTCTCTTTGTTCCTCTAGTCACATCAAATTGAGCAAGCAAACCTCCATAATGTTATCTTTAATATTAAATTATTACATGAAGTGAAGGACTGGGATCTGTAGATTTACTAGGAATACCATATTCTGGCCATAGACCAGGTGGAATGGAGAAGTCCCCAGGGCGGCCTTAATTTAGATATGATCCGCCCAAAGGATGAATCTAATATTTTGGTGCCAATCTCAGGGATTTTTCTCAAGTAGGTGCTTGATTACCTCTAAGAGGTTCTTATTAGTCGATTCCGCTACTCCATTACCCTATGGATAGTAGTTTCTAGAGAACTTGAGGGGAATGTTTCTATTGTAAACCCACTCCAATGGCTAGGCTGGGGAAAACGTCAGACCATTGTCGCATACAAGAGAAAAAGGCATTCTGAATCTTGTGACTATGTTCTCCTCAATGAATCAAATTACTAAATCTGATGTGATGTTCTTGCATGGTATAGCTTCAAACTATTGGGTGTAATAATTTGTAGCAGTCATAATGTACTGGTGGTTTGTGGATGAGTTGGGTTTTATTTCCTAGATATAATCAAGTGTCCATTGGGTGAAAGGTCTTGCCTCAAAAATAGGTTGGAGAGACATTGTCAGTTTATACTCTCATGAAGTAGTTGTTTGACATGTGTGGCACTTCCTCACGTGTGCATACACATCTTTGAAAATATGAGGCCAACAGTACCTAGCCTAGAGGATTTGGTGGGTAGTGGCATCAGCTGACCCATTTCCTATTCTGAAATGACCGTGGAATTCTTCTATCATTTTCATGGCATGTTCCTGATCAAGATGCCGAAGGTAAAACCTTCATAATTTTTGCAAAAAAGTCTCTCATTCTTGATCATGAAATGTGCACTCTTTAGCCTGAGTGTCTGGAATTTTCTAGGAATGACCCCTTTAAGGCACTAGTTATTCAACAGGAGGTATACTAAGTCAGCATACTAGGGATCTTGGGTTAGGGATAGTACGGTATAAGTTTGGCACTCAATGTACGGGTCGACTTCAGCCATGGCCTTGCACAATCCCTTCCCCCAGACAAGTTTCATGGGTTGTATTTCAAGGTCATATTCTTGGAGGATAACCATCCCTTTTCTCTGGAGTTCACCTAGTTTTCTTTGCATCCATAAGGACTTGACAGCTTAGTCATGAATGACGACATGCACTTTACAGTAGAGAATATAATGCCAAAAATTTCTTTACTTCCCGGATGATGACGAATGCCTATTTTTTGAGGGGTGAATATCATACCTCAAAATTATTAAAGGGGGAGCTCATAAAAGTGAGAGGTCATTCTTCCCCTTCAACCTTTTGGTGCTAACATTGTTGTGGCAGAATAGGCGAACGCAAAAAAATATATGTAAAATGGGATGGAATAGTCTGAACTTGCTAGGACTAGGGCCTCTGTGATACCTTGTTTAATTCGGGAAAATGCTTTTTTTTTTTTCTTCCAGGCTCCAATCAATTTTCATATCCTTCATCATATTATTGAGAGGCTTTACAACCTCGTCAAATCTAGTGATGAAGTGTCAGACAAATTTGATCTTCCTAAAGAAAGATTGCATTTCTTTATTGTTGCCAGGCATTTGCAACTTAAGAAATGCCTCTAGTTTCTCAGGGTCAATAGATATGCCCTTCTCAGAGATGATATTTCCTAAAAACATTCCCTTGATGATCCCAAATCTACATTTTTTTGGGTTGAGGGAAATACCAAACCAACGACATCTCTCGCATATTTTGGCGAGGTGGGCAGGGTGATCACACCTTTCCTAGGAGAAAATGGTTAAATCATCCATATAGATGATTATACATTTATTAACCAATTCTTCAAAGGAAATCTTCATGGCCTTATAGATCATTTCTTTGGCATCGATTAATCCAAAGAGCATCCTCTTGTAGGAAAATGTCCCCCACTTGGTGGTGAACATTGTCTTAACTCTGTCTTTGAACTTAACCATAACTTGGTTATACCCAGAATACCCATCTAGGAAGGACATCATCTGGGAGCCATTGACTATTTGTAAAACCTCATCTAGTGAAGGTAGGGGATGATTATCCTTATTCTAAGATTTACTCAAGTTTCTAAAGTCCACACACAGTCCAATCTCCCCATTATTTTTTTGCACTGGGACCAGGTTGGCTACCCAAGTGGTATGTTGAATCAGAAAAATTATTCGAGCAACTAATAGATTTTGAACATCCTAGTAGATCAAGGGTTTTATTAGGGGATTCATGAGTCTCTATTTTTCCCTGAAGGGTTTGGCATCAGGTTTCAAGGGGATGGTGTGTGTCATGATAGATGTATCATAACTTGAGATCTTCATATCCTTAGGCGATTACATCGATATATTCTTTGAGGACCGTGAGAATTTTATCTTTCTCCTCTGGGGAGAAAGAGGTACCTATGTGCACGTATTTCTCTTTAATTCCCATCCTAATGTTCACTTTCTCATATTTTCCCCCTTCGGGGGTTTGGGGCATCTTATCTTTGGCTAAAGGGCCAGAATCAAAGATTTGTTTAAGGGCCACCATCCCCTTTGGGATGGTATTGGTGGGTAAGTAGAAGATCCCATCCTCATCTCCCCCTTGTCCCATATCATCATGTTCTTCTTCTTTCATGATCTAGTATTTGAAAACACCAATGTTTTCCATGAAGGAAAGGATATGTCTATGATCTTTGAAGACCTAAAGATGGGCTATATTGTGGGGGACAGAGGGTGTGGGAATCATTTTTACTGAAAATATCTGGATTTAGGAACCTTCCATGGGCTCAAGGGTACTGGATGACACAGCGAGGACATCCGGAACAAAGTTATGTTTTCGGGGAATTAACTTGATGCCAAAGGCATCAAAGTCTTCTATTAGATTCCATGTTTTTTTTGTGGTAAGCTACTAACCATTTGTCATGACATGTATATTGGCTCTGAATTTGTTTGACTATGAGTTCTGAGTCACCCATTTCATGGAGGCAAGTGACTCCTTTTATTATTGCAAACAGAAGTCCAAGGATAAAGGCCTCACATTCTATGATGTTATTGGTGCAATAAAACTGCAATAGGTAAGACATGAGGAAAGACTTTCCTCTGGGATCGGTTAGCTCTATCCCATCTCCACAACCTTTTTTTGAGCAAGATCCATTGAACTTAAGGATCCAGAGACCGTTTTCAGTATAATTGGGTCGAGAGGGATGGGTAGCGAGTAGTACTCGTTTGGAATTGGAGGGGGCCTCGGGTATGTCTCCTAAAGGGGGAGGCACTAGGACTAGAACATCCTTCAGAGGATTCACCATTCAGGATTCCTTAAAGAGTGGTCCATCAAATGTGTTTGTTGGTGGACCATGGTAGGTCAAGGCTTGCTCCCTGCATTTCTTCACTTGGAAATTCTTGAAGCGAATATTGGTGTGTCAACACATGGTACACATTCCAACTCAGAATGATTTTGGTAGTGTACTCAGCACCAAGTATTAGATAAAAGAGTATTTCGAGATGCATTGCTACTCTTAGATCCAACATCTCACTTTAAATTTACAATGAGATCATGGGCCCTCTAGGTGATGATGGGGTCCTCGTTCGGTAACATTTTGTCTGGGATGAAATCCAAGGTTAAGATCTCCTTGGCCCTATACAAGTTGGGTTCTAGTTTGGCGAACACTATTTCACTCACTTGACCATAATTGATGAGGGCTTGGTTCATTTGGGGTTCACTTTCTACCTTAATATGATTGGCTTCTCCTCTCCAAGGGAACCACAAGTGGGAGAATTTGGTTGAGATATATCCATTTAGGGACTTAGACCAATTCTAACTTAGAAGAATGTCATATTTTTTGGGGATATCTACCACTTGGATATCAATGACACTAGATATCCAAGGATCTTGGAAAAGTTGGACTTGGATATTTTCAACTCACCCACCATTTTAATAGAAATTTTGTCATATTGGACTATTGCACCTTTGGAAAGTGTGGGGACTAATCTGAGATTCTTACAAATAGACAAGGGCATGACATTTCCCAAAGCTTTGGAATCTACATGGCATTTGTGTAATTTTTTACCATGAATCTTAAGGCCAAGCAGAAAGGGGGGTCCTTTGTGTTTCCCCAGAATACGACCGCATTGACATCATCGAAGGTGACAGCCTTGGGTGGGCAGTTGCAAATTTTTGGGTTTTCCAAATAGTGTAAGAGGGACTTCCTCTACTCGAGACAACTGAGTAATACTTCCATTAGGGTTATGGTGGTGGTGGTGGTTTCCATCACCTTTATGATGTCAAATTTCCCCTTCAGGGTCCATTGGTTCCTTCCTACAAAATATCATGTGTGACTGGGGGTAGGCCCTATTGGAGGGGGTAGATTGACCTTCGCGAGGGGATCTAGTGGGATATTTATCATCTTTGGGGGAGTTGACATTGTGAAGGGGCCTTTACTGGATTGACTCTCTGTGTTGTAAGGAGCTCTGGGATTGGTAAAAGCATTGGCTTCAAAGACTGGAATGGAGACATCGAAGAACCCCTTCAAATTGGGCTCTTCCTCGTCCTCTTCATCTTTTCCAAAGAAGAAAGTCTTACAAGAAAATGCAAAGTGATGGGGTTCAGTCGAGGTTTCCAGGGGGGTGTATCAACATTTTTTGTCTTTCAAACTGAGATATTTGAATGATCTTCTCCAGTGTGGAAAAATTTACCTCAAAGTGGGAACCAGTATCATGCAGCCAACACCACGATGTCAAGGGGTGGAATTTAGGAAGTTGTACGGTGTGACTAGGACCCACACCCCCTTAGGTGTTACGATGGTTTGGGGGAACACCTCCATTATTCAGTGTGTTATTCCATTTCTGTTGGCTAGGCTAAGCATTGTTGTTCTGCTATTGTTGTAGTGACTCTGAGACCCAGAGTTATTGTAATTTATTAGTCTTGAAAAGGTGTTTCCTCATTGAGAGGATTTCATTCTATGAGACGTAGACAATCCCATCTTCAGTTTGATGGTCATATTTTGCCATTAGTATACAAAGGAAATAGTTTTTGGACTATCAGTAACATGATCACCAAAAGACAGGTTATAGTGAAACCTGACACAACAGCTTACAGAGGTCACCGAAACTAGTTTTCACCAAAAGACAAGTTACAATGTAAACTGACAACACAACCTATAGAGGAACCTGATAGACAAGTTCATAGAGGAACCTGATAGACAAGCTCATAGTGAACACTGATAGTCAGTCGATAGAGAAAACTGAGAAGCATAATTTCTATAGAAACATCACCGAGGAAAGAGTACAAAGCAACCTCAGCACCAGTCTATCGAGAGACAGCTTTATTCTGAGAAATGTGGATCTGAGTTACACGTCAGATAAAACACTTGAGTTTTATATTTATCTTTAAATAATATTTTTAAAACCATTTCTTGAGGTAAAAGTAAAGAAAATGTAATTGTTTTAATCAGTCTAACTAATTGTAAAGATGCAAACTAGGAGACCAAGGTTAAGTTGTAAACCTTTGATCATAGAGTTATCATTGAAAAGTGTGAAACTTATTTAGGTCAATTCATTGTATAAATAGATGTGTAATCAATCAGAACAAGTGGATGTGATGATGATTATAGCCAAAGAGCACATCTATGGATTAGATAGAGAGTTATATGCAGAAGGACAAAAAAAGATGAAATGAATTACCAAGAACAAAATTCAAGGCTACCGAGAAGAATAGAGGTATTAATAAATCACTATAGGTGATAAATCATATTGTGAACTTAAAGGATTGGTACTCAGCAATTAAATATTGCACATAATCAGGTCAATAAGTATTTTTGACTGCATTCTAACAAGTGTAGCAAATAGAATAAATCATTTAAGAAGGTGGATTTAACAATCCTTTTGTAAATCTCTTAACCGAGTGCACACTAAATAGTGTTGCTAAATCTCTTAACCAAGTAGACCTAACTAGTATAAACATGTTACTCCTAACAAGTTAAGAACAATAGAATTGATCAAACTTGTAATCCTTAACTGGCCCCTTCCATTCTGCAGATAGTGAAGTTTGTGGGTTTAATCCCCACCGTAGTTTTTACCTTCTAAAAGGGGTTTTCTACGTTACCAATTATTTTTTCATGTGTCATTACATTTCATGAATGTTTCTATGAATGTTTACATGCAAATAAATTTTATGATTTGATATTACATACACAAAGATAGAATAGCACCTATGGTCGGTAATGCAAGCAATTGATTACTAAAGGATTGAGGTTAATTGAAAAAAAGTTTTAAGGGTACTAATTCACCCCTCCCATCTCAGTACAAACCATTCCATTATTCCAAAAATTGGTATCAGAGCTAGATCTCTTATTTTGAAAACTTTAAATCACTTGGGAGAAAAGATCATATAATGGAAAGGTATAAGCTAGACAACAGTATTGAGAATCATAAGTTAGAGATGCAAATCTTCTATGAGAAATACAAATAAGCTAGAAAAAAGATGAGAGAGCTACTGGATAAAAGAAAGGTTATGGCATCTCGCTGCAATGAAATGGATTATCATGAAGAAGAGATACCTGATTTGTTTGAGTCATCAGGATCTACATCTAGCAATACATCAGACACATCTGAGGGAAGTATCACAAGTCTGAATGAAATCAATCAACATCTGGATGGACAAGTGAAATCACTACAAATCAGTCAAGAGACATAGATGGTAAGAATGATTGAGGTTATGAATATTTCTAGACAAATTGAACAAGAAAGAACATTAGCTATTGATGACAGGAGGAAGATCATTGAAAAGCTATAAGAAAGAGAGACAAAGATACAAATACTTACTGAACATCTTCATGAGATCACCAATCAAATAGTTCTTATGAGTCAGGAGGAAAACTGACTGAACATAAAACTCAATAGAAAATTAGAATCTATTGGTGAGCTAAGAGAAGAAAATTAGAGACTAAAGCATGAAGTGGGGATTCAGCAACAACACAATGATATGATCAAGAAAAATGAAGAGAGTACCAAAAGAAAGATGATTTTCTGAATGGACAAAGAAGAGTCAACAACAATACCAATATAGGGTATACCAAGCATGGAGAATCATCAAATAAATCTAATAAAAAAAATGTCTACACAAATCCAAGACCAAGGAAGCAATCATGCAATTACTATGGAAAACTAGGCCACACATCAAATATTTGCAGAAGAAAAATTAAGGGTATTCCTAAATCCACATCTAAATTCATAGGAAATTATTATAACTATAACAAGAAAGGACACAAAGCACATGAATGTAAATCTAAGGTTGTAATGGTGTGGAATGGGGTTGTTAAGGATAAAATGTAAAGATTGGAGGGGGGGTTTAATTGATTGATAAATTGTTAAAATGTGTTGAATTCCTTAACCCTATTTCACATCTTACACTTAATTG
>MU226453.1:519063-532057 GCA_018584345.1 Thuja plicata
TGACAAAGGATGGAATGCGACATAAGCTAAAGCCATTCAATGACACAGAAGAAAAGGTATGTGGTAGTGCAAGAATAACTTTTGTTGATGGAAGAAAGTTCCTAGATGGTATGAGGCATGAGCATGTATGTCAGATCATCTATATTGGTGAAGTTATTAAGGATTTACTGTTGAGATTTTAGGGTGCAAAACCTTTGAGCTCAATTTTCAGGACCTTAGAGGCTCCGGATCGAGGTCGAACCCCCAACTAACTAACACTTTACTAGTCAGGCACTGTAGATCGCGATCTCCCATTTCTGAAAAGTGGTGATAATAGCCAAACGGAGCTACGGCTCAAAAGTTATGGCTTCCGGAAGTTGGGCTACCTAATCTCATATTTTTTAAATATTTAAAGCCGACCTTTTTGTAATAAAAGTGAAAAATAATTAAATGCTAAGGGTAGTCGGCCTTAATGGCTAGATTTTTGGAACCTTCTCCGGCGGTGTAAATTGCCTATATAAGGAAGGTCTGTAGTGTTATAGGGCAGTTCGGGGTGGATCTGAGTAATAATTCGAGGCTTTGTCCTACAGAATATTGTAAGGGGAATGCCCATGCGGCTTTGCATATTATAATTCTATAAGTTTGTAATTCCACATTTGTGGAGATAATAAGAAGCCCATTTTCTGTTCTTGCAAATTGTTGTTGCTTCTCTGTTTTTGTTATGTGTTTGTGGCATTAAGGGGAGCACCCTTCATGACTGAGCCTAAGGTTAGACAATGGCTAACTTTGAATCCCAACGATCAGAGGAAAATTAAAGAATCCATCATTCAAGTAATGATTACATTCAAATATATACCTATACAGTTTGATAAGATGATGCCACAAGAAATTCTAGACAGGTTATCACAAAGGTGGACATATGCATTGACAAGTGAAAAGAAGATAAGGGAAAGATCCCTTGTTTCAATTATGCCACCTAAGTCAAAAATGGAAGAAATTGATAAAATGATGAAGAACCATTCAATGAAGTTCTCAACAAAATTGAGAGCCTACAAAGTACTACAGGGAAGCTTAATAGAGCTTGACAAATAAAGTAATGATACTTGGAGAAAAATACTCAATCTACCTAAGGAGGATACAAGTCCCAAAAAAGTATTAGCTCTTACCGAGAAGCCTCACAATGAAGAGAAAGAGGCAACACTGAGTCCTGAACACATCTTAATAAATGATGCAGAGGATGTTAATCCAGTTGATCTGACAACATAAGAAAACAAGGTCATGGATGACATACCACAGATTTTACAATCATTAGGGGATACCAAAGATGAAACAACCCAAGATGTGACAATAATAGATATCACCGAAAGTGATCCTGCCAATGAAGTAAAGGCAGATGAAGATGTAACTGTTACCACAGATCAAACCAAGGAACAAGACACATCAAAGGATGTTGCACAGGTTAATATACCAGGAAAAATGTCATTATTGATACAACCTATCAATATCATCTCAGAAACAGAGAAATCACCTGACCATGATGCAAGCATACCCGAGTATAAGGGTGAAGAGGAGCAGAAAAGCACAAATGGAGAACAGAAAGAAATAGATGGAGAGCAGAAAGATATAGATGAAGAAGAGAAGAAAGGTGATGCCACTAGTCCAAAGGATACTTAAGGATAAGTTGCAGATAAAGCTAAGGTTGATGTGGAGACATCTACATCCAACTGATAGGTGAATACCGAGCAGTAGGTAAAAGGAATAACACCTCCAAAGCCTTCATCAAGTACATCAAACCAAGAAAAGGAACATTCTATGGTACTGCATACAAGTGCCTTCACTGCACTTTCAAAGAAGAAGAAGAAAAAGAATAAAAATCCAGTCACCTTGGATGAGATAATAGAAATAGTTTCCTGTGATCCGAGGACATTGGATCCAGAGTCACTTACAAAGTATGCAAAACTTTGTAAAAGGAAATCTATACACAATAAGCTCAAAAAGGAGCACAAGGACACATGGGTACTAGAAACAACAAAGGATATACTATTGCAGATTGTACCTGATAGAAACATTGATCAAAATGCTTCTATACTTGATCAATTAGCACTTCTTACCAAATCCATCACATCACAGAATGTCGATGCAAAGAAGGCAATAGAAGAACATGCAAAGAAGAAGTACCAATACAAATTGATAGAGAAAATCAGCCAAGAAGTGGCAGAGAACAAGGTAAATCTATCTAAACTGGTCAATACATTGGAACCAATTATTTCAGAAGTTATAACCTTAGTTCAAAAGTTATGCACAATAGAAAAATTCACTAAGGAGAGTAGTGAAAATGTTGCAAAGATAGATGCAGATCTAAATGCTAGTGCACAAGGTCTCACAACCAATAACAATGCATTCAAGTTGCATTATGAGAAGATTATGGAAGAAAAAAGGTTGAGACTTGAGATTCAAGAGGCCGAATCCAAATTTAGAGATGAGGTAACCAAACTCCAGGCTCTACTTCTACCAAACCTCACATTACTGCAACATCATATGACTTCGGCACGAACATTTATTGCCACCCAGGAAATGTCTATAATAGAAAGAATATATGATATGCATGCAAGAATCACCTTGGAAATCATGATCCTTGAGCACCTAAAAGAACGATGGGAGAAGAAAATGGAGGACATTCAACAATCCCATTCCCACATTTTTGACAAACTCTAAGTATGACACCTTTGTCATTATTATAAAAAAAGGGGGAATTGATATGATGAAAGGGGAAATGATTTGGTGTGATATGGTGAAAGGGGGAAATATATGTATAAAGGCAAGTATATATACATGTACATATTGTTTCCGGTCTTTAAAATTTATAAATCTTTTCGAAGGTAACAATTTTTCCTTTGTAAAGTTGCAAATTGTAAATTGAACCTTGAACCTTGTACTAGAATTTTTCCGGTACAAAGTTCAAAGTTCAAAATATTTTCTAACACATGTGTCTTAGCAAAGTGGCTTCTTGTTAAAGCTTATCCTTTTTGGCATCACGGTCGCATGTTATTGTGTAGGTTGTAAATTGAATTTTGAACTTCGTACCTCTTTCCCATGGTACAAAGTTCAAATCTTAATATGCACTTTTATGATTTTGTCAAGATTTTTCTGCGGTGGTGTTTTTGTGTGTCACATTTTCCAAAGTCTGCTATAAATATCTTGGGACCCACCATTGTTGTAACATGCATGAATAAATTTAAACCTTTTTGAATCCTATTCTTTGAACTCATGTTATAGTTCAAGATCTGGATTTTGAGAAGTGATAATGAACGAGTAAGAGGCCGCGTGTGAAAATTTATATGCTGACGCTGAAATGATTGATGAGACTCAAGGAATGATTTCCATTCATTTTGACATTCAGCTATAGCCAATTAGAGAGCTCTACAAAAAATATGGTAGTCCCTGTGAGGAAGCACCGATTCAAGATGAGTCGACGCCACCAGAAACTAGCCGACTACCCACCGCCGATAAGTGCTCGATAAACTACCTCGTGAAGTTTGAATTTTTGAATTTAAAGCATTTTTGTGCATTTTAGAGCCTGTAGAAGGTAGGATCATATCCAAGATTCCAAATCGCATCCTGTGAAACGTGCATCGCATCCAGTTTTTCCCAGATTGTATCTGGTTTTTCCCAGATTCTACGTCACATCCAAGTTTTCCTAGATCGCATCCAGTCCTTTAGATTTAGTTATATTTTTAGCTATATTCCATCAGTGAATCATATCCTAGATTTTGGGGATCACACCCCACATTTAGGATCGCATCCTATTTTTCTAGGATCACATCCCGTATGCGCAATCACATCCTGTATTTCCAGGATCGCATCTGGTAAAAGACTTATGTTTTCAAATTGTTTTGATCTGTTTACATCCTGTGAACTTGAAATGACTGAGTAGAGGAGGAATATGCCCTTTGTTGTAGAGAGAATGCTGATGTTTTACTGTTTTGTCAAAAATCAGGCCCAGTTTGAGGTAGTCACCTTCCAAGGCACGTATCCTACACAAGTTCTAGCATTGTCTGGCCGATTGTCAGACAATGAGTAGACGATCGTGATCCGGTGTGGATTGCAGGCACTGATTGGTTTGCCTGATATTAGGGTAAACTGAGGGTTGTTGACTGCTCTGGCCAAGAGATGGCATTCAAAGCACAACACCTTTCACCTACCTACTAGTGAGATCACTGTGACACCCGAGGACATATGGAGGATCTTGCGCATGCCCATAGTTGGACATGAGGTTTTCTTCAAGTTGAGAGCTAGCGTGGTGATCGGGACTGCTCAGAGATTCTTTTAGGATGACAGTATAGATCGCAGATACCTGTCATGGGATGACATGGTCAATCACTATGATCGATTATCTATATACTTAGTTGGATTGGTAGGTAGCATCCTTATGTCGGACAGAGGGCAGCACAGTTTCTTGGTGGGCTGGGTCGGCATGGTAGAGCATATGATTGTCCACCATCGATGATTTTCCTGGGGGAGCTTCATATTAGCTCACATATACCGAGAGCTGCATGAGATTGTATACCACCATACTCGCAACATGACTGTGGGTATATTGATTCTTCAGGTATGGGCCTGGGAGCAAATCCCTGTGACATAGCCGATTGTTGACAGGCAGAGGGCACTAGAGTAGCCTTATGTGTACATGTACATAGGTCTATTACAGTAGCCCCACCTGGGCAAGGTTGAGTATTGGCGTCGATTATTTGATGATATGATAGAGGTTGTATGACGACCATACCTAGAATGTGAGGTATGGACATCTGATGCTTGACAGGTTCCCTTTTTGTTTCAGAGAAGATATTTTATCAGGCGCATGAGATATATCATTGAGCGCTTTCTGATTACCAGAGTTTTGAGACAGTATGGCTGACGACAGGGCCGCATAGAGGATGTGGCAGTATATGTGTGTATCAGAGATGAGGTAGCTAACTAGGGAGCACAACTGAGTTATGATACTGCTACATAGGACATTTGCAATATGGCGGCGATAGACTGGGACCCTCGCCCAGATGTGGAGGATGCTGGGGTGTTAGATGGATATGCTGCAGAGATGCTTCAACATCCCTTTCCATGATTTACAGTGCCAGAGGAGATGATTCCTCATATAGAGGAGCCACTAGATTACGATCCCAAGGATCGACCTATCAGGGGGAGAGGCGGCAGAGATAGAGCACCAGGTAGACATGGGGGTCGTGATGGCGGTAGAGATGGTGGCAGAGGTGGAAGGCATCCTCCCCCAAATGATAGGCATGATGGTGATGACAGGGGGGAGGTGGAGAGGCAGTGGATACTGGTGGTGTGAGCTATAGTGGGAAAAGATGATAGAGGTACAGATTTGTGGCCCCACAGAGAGATCCTGGCCTGTTACTTACTCCAGAGCAGTAGAGACAGTGGAGACAGAGAGTGCAGGAGCAGGATCCTTGCAGAGATGAGGACCCTCTATCGAGGTGTGAGCAGGAGAGAGAGGAGCTCAGAGCTTAGATCATAGCCTTGGAGGCTAGGGTTACTACTGCAAAGGCACTGTTAGCAGACAAGGATAGACAAATTGAGCGGCTGAGAGCTGAGAGGGATACACAGGCTTGAATAGCAGTCCATCAAGGATAAAGGGCCACTTATTATTATGCCTTGTATCATATAGCAATTCCTGAGGGTCAGAGGGCACCCACATTTTTGCACATAGCTCAGAAGTCAGAGGGGGCCATGCCACCTCCAGTAGCTCCATTCATGCCACCTCCTCCTCCTCCTCCTGACCAGGGAGAGAGGGCGGGCCAGAGTTGATACTATGCATCATTTTGCTTCTTTTTGAGATTATACATGTATATCTGGATCCTACTGAGATCTCCTTTTTTGTATATTACATTGATTCATATATATATATATATATATATATATATATATATATCTGATTCGTGCTTTTTGGCATACTAATTCTCTTTATGTGCACTGACATGCTATATACTATCTGATACACTTTATGCTCTGATACTCTTTTATGTTCACTGATACTCTGTATGCTCACTGATACTCTTTATGCTCTAATTTGTATCATGTTTGTAGTTTTTGGATTCTAACATATTTTATGTATCCATTTTGCTTTCCATAGATGTGATAAATGTATCTTTTGCACATGTGATGATATATGGATCTCGTGATGAGGTAGTTTATAGTTTGAGAACATAATTTTAATAAGGTGGATGCGATGAGTATATTACTGATGTGAACAAATGATATCTATGCGAAAATGCAAATGTATGTTTTCTTTATTTTTCCAGTTTATGCAAAAATATATGTATGGATGCACTTAGGATGTAGAAGTAAAAATGCAATACATGGATGTTTTATTTTAGTATTTTTTAGTTTCGCGTTTCCAAAATGTATGCAAAATGTATGTTTATGGATGATATCAGTAATATAAATAATGTGATTAACTTGATATTTTGTAGAAGAAAATAGAAACCATGTTTTGAGCTTAAATTTCCTTATGCTGTTGTTACTATTGAAAAATACATCAGGCAATCTTTAAATGTAGCTATATGAAGACTCTTAGGACTTGTCACTGATTTAGCAAATATTGCAACATTTTTATCATCATTGGGCAGTTTTGAAATGGATACCATCGAATAGTACAATTATCACTAATACCCACTAATATGATGATAATATGAATACTATGTTTTATTGAAATGTTAGAAATAGACTTAGGCATCAAGGCATAGAAGCCAAGATAACAAAATAGTCACCTTCCTTTTAATATACCAGTTTCTGATTAAGGCAAGATATTGAACCCGTAATGACCTTGAAAATTCATATCCTTGGGTACATTATGATTTGTATACCTTAGTGAGAATCTGGATCAGAAAACAGACAAGAAAATTGCATCAAACTCATCATAGTTTACACATAACAAAGATCGAGATATATGCGGCTATCCACCCATAGTGGCAGTTCTTACCATAAACATCCAAGTTAGGTGAAATTTATAGGATCATATGAAACAATCACCATACGCAGAAATTCAAGAAAACATTATGCCCCCAATCCTTGTGACTCTTTATCTTTGCGCAGACGTCATTGAGTAACTAAGAAGACATAATAAATCATAAATTGTAAATCAATCCAATAAAATTTATAATTACCTAGATGCCCCTAGTTGAAAACATCATCAGGACATGAAGGAATCATAATCAAACCATTATCAAACTGTGTGTTTAATAAGTACTTTGTTCATCCATATATCAAACATAGTAAAGATTCATCAATCAGTAAATCAGAATATAAGAAATATGGCATTTCCATGTCTATGCCTTGATAGGATAAGCCATTCATGTTTTTAATCCAATACGACTTTGTAGGAATGTTGTGAATGTCATGTCATGTCCCATGTCATCAAAAGACACCTTTGTTTGGAGTAAGTGACATTGTTTTGCATGTGTTGATAAACATCATGTCTGTGAGCCAAACCATCCTAGAGAAACCTAGCAACCATGACCTACTATGCCAACAAAGATGCCCCTAGTGCAGAATGACCTATTTCTAAGATGTAAAGATAGACAAATCCCAAGCGAGGATAAGATAGTCGTGTAGGAGAATGAAGTCAGTGTATGAGCACAAGTAAAATTATGAAGGCTTAGTATTAGTAGTGCATTGATAGATGGAGCACAAAACACAAGTGACGCCTGATTGCCAGGTTTTCACCACTTGGAAAGATTTTGTTTCTTTCTTTTTTTGCTACCAAGATGCCTGTTTTACCAGGTGCTCATCAAGGTACTTTTTCTCTTTTTCAATTTTTTTTTTTTTCTATTTTTTCTTTTTTGAATGTTTTTGTAGTATCAGGGCACCTGTTTACCAGGTTTTCACCAAGGATACCCATTTTGTAGGACCTTTTCCACTATTTTTGGATTTCTTCAGGATCAATTTTCTGAATGTTTTTGGTATTTTGTAAGAACTTTTTGTTGTACAGGCTCTGCTAGCTGAACATTAAGCATAGAAGCGCTTCAAATGTAGAGTGTTGATAGGATCTAGAAGAATGTCTCCCTCAGGTGTAGCTAACTGATAAGCTCCAGTGCCAAAAGTAGCAATGATAACATAAGGCCCCAGCCAGTTAGGTTCAAAATTTCCTTTCTGCTCTTTGTTAGGCTGGTTCTTAGGATTCTCTTTCAGGACAAGGTCTCTCATCTCAAACTTGTGTGGTTTAACCTTCTTGTTGTAACCTTTGGACATTCTCACTTGGTATACTTTGAGGTGATCAAAATCTTGTTGTATGCGCTCATCCAGTAGGTCCAGAGAATTTATCTGATCAATGTGGTACTGTTCATTAGTAACTAGTCCTTGTAGAGAGATCCGCAAAGATGGGATTTCAACCTCAATAGGTAGTACTACTTCAGTGCCATAGACTAGAGAAAATGGTGTGGCTCTAGTTGGTGTTCTAATGCTTGTTCTGTAGGCCCATAGTGCCAGATTTAGTTGTAAATGCCAGTCTCTGCCAAACTTGCTCACAGTTCTGTGTAGGATTTTGAGAATATTTTTGTTCAATACCTCAGCCTGTCCATTACCTTGAGGATAATAAACCAAAGAGCAATGTTGAGTAATGTGAACTGTTCACAGATGTCATCAATTTCTTGGTTTTTAAATTGGCCCCTATTGTCTGTCACAATTGAAGAGGGTATCCCATATCTACAAATAATGTAGTTCAGAATGAACATAGCAACCTGTTTGTCAGTGGTTTTGATTTGTGGCACGGCCTCAACCCACTTTGTGAAATACTCAATGGCTGTAATGATGAACTTGTGTCCATTTGAAGAGTTGGGATATATCTGTCCAACCAAGTCAAAGGCCCATTGCTGGAATGGATAATGTTCTATGAAAGGTATCAGTTCCCTGGTAGGAGCATGGATGAGGTTTCCATGTGTTTGGCATTTAAGGAATGCTTTGGAAAATTGAATAGCATCTTTCTCCATTATAGACCAATAATAGCCGACTCTAAGCAGCTTCTTAGCTAATGAAAAGTCATTCGAGTGTGACCCACATACACCTTCATAGACGTCTTTTAAAGCTAGATCAGACTCTTCTAGTTCTAAACATCGAAGAAGTGTACCATCAAGACTATGTCGATATAGGTTTTTAGTTATGAGAACGTAATGCGATGCTATCCTAATCAGGGATCGTTTCTCATTTCTAGATAGATTGGCGGGAATGGTTTGGTCTGAAAGATAAGCAATGATACTGGCATATCAGGATTGATCTGGGGTATTTAAGGCACAAATTACCTGGTATTTTGGATTGGCAAAGGTAGGATAGGATATTTCTTTCACCAAGAAGTCATAGCGGAATTGACGCTCCTCTAGTTGTAACATGGATGCCAAGGTAGCCATAGCATCTGCTGCTTTATTCTCTGATCTTGGTATCTGCTGAAAGGTGATGAAGACAAAGTATTTCTTCAAAACATCAACTAGCTATTTGTAGGGCATCAATTTTTCATCTCTTGTTTGATATTCCCCATTGATTTGATTGATAACTAGTTGGGAGTCACCATATATGTGTAGCTCAATGATCTTCCATTCTATAGCGAGCTTGAGGCCGTTGACCAATGCTTCATATTTTGAGATATTGTTGGTACATGGAAACATTAATTTATAAGATTTGGGAATCTTATATCCTTGTGGAGTAATGAAGAGAACCCCGGCTCCAGATCCTTGTTGATTAAATGACCCATCAAAGTACATCTTCCATGAATGTTCGGTGAGATGCATGATTGTTTCATTAGGAAATTCAATTAGCAATGGTGTATCATCTTGGAGTGGTGAATCAGCCAGTTGGTTTGCAAGTACCTATCCTTTGATAGCTCTCCATTTGACATACTCAATGTTAAACTCACTTAGAATGAGGACCCATTTTTCCAAATGGCCTGTTAATGTTGTTCTGCTTAAAAGATACTTCAAAGGATCGATTTTAGCAATGATCTTGACTGTGTGAGAGAGCATGTAGTGTCTTAATTTATATGATTTGAAGACAACTGCTAAGCATGCTTTCTCAATAATTCTATAATTGAGCTCATAAGTGACTAGATTTCTACTAATGTAGTAGATAGCTCGCTCTTTCTTTGTTTCATCCTCTTGTGCTAGCAATACTCCTAGTGATGTAGCTATAGCTAAAATATATAGGAGCAAAGGTTTTCCATGAATGGGTGCCATAAGAATTGGTGGAGTAGCTAGGTATGCCTTTAATTCCCTGAAGTTGGTTTCACAGTGTTCATCCCAGCTGAATGTAACCCCTTTATGTAGTAGATTAGTAAAGGGTGCCTCTTTCTTTGGATTTAGCCAGTGTGTCATCGACATAATCTTCCATATTTTTATACATCATGTCATGGAATATGGTTGTCATAGCTCTTTGATATGTTGCCCCGGTATTCTTTAGCCCAAATGGCATGATGTTCCAGCAAAATGTGCCCCATGCACATGTGAATGTGGTTTTCTCTTGATCCTCAGGGGCAATCTTGATTTGATTATAACCCGAGAATCCATCCATTAAGGAATACATTTGGTAGCCAACTGTAAGGTCTATAATCATGTCAATATTTGGTAGAGGGAAGCCATCCTTTGGACATGCTTTGTTGAGGTCCCTGAAGTCTATGCATATCCTAATAGATTTATCAATTTTAGAAACAGGGACCACATTGGAGATCCAAGCTGCATAGGTAATGACTCGAATGAATCCAGCTTTTAACAACTTTTCTAATTCTTCTTTCACCAGTAATGCAACATGAGGATGCATTTTTCTAAGTTTTTGTTTCAAGGGCTTGATCCCGAGAGCTATAGATAAGTGGTGCATGATGAGATTGGGATCTAGCCCCAGCATATCAGTGTAGGACTAGGCAAAGTTGATCTTTTTCTCCTTCAGTAATTCTGTGAATTGTACCTTCTCTTCTTCTGATAGGGATTGTGCTAGATGAACTATCTAAGGATCTTCAATAGTGCCCAATTTCACTGGTTGTGTTGGTTCAATTAATACAGAAGATCTTTCCTGAAAGCGTTCAAGGAGAATATCAAGAGTCTCATCCTTTGGCGCCTCTGAGAGGTTTTCACCATCGGATACGTCTTTTCTGTTTACTATTTTGGGATCTGATACTACCACAGAGTGGTTTTCACCATCAGTCCACTTTTTCTTTTTCTTTTTCAATTTGTGACTAAGAAACTTGATATCTTCCTGTAACATGTTCTCGCTCCTTGCATTGGTGGAAGAAGGGTAAGGTTCACAAGCATTAAGGTAACAAGCCAGGGAGTGGTCATTGGGAAAGTTGAGGATAGGGGTAGGATCTGTTTCAGTCCAATCAATGAGGTCTGGAAGTACCAATTTTAGGGAGTTAGATTCTGAGAAGGACAGCATCATGTTAGCATCAAAACTATTAACCGACATGACACAGTCTATTAAGTTAATATCTTCGATGTTTAAATCTATAAGAGCGAGATCGTTGTTAAAAGGGTCATTGTCAATTATATATGGATCGAACTCTAGTGACTCATCAATAGATAACTCATCATCATCTCTTTGTAGGAGGAGGCTTCTTGCTTGTAGCCTATGAAATTCTTGTAGAGTTATGTATTCACCTGTGTCTCCGTGAATGATCAGAGGAAGGAACTCTTCTTCTGCTTCAGGAGGATTAGTGTCATTGAAAGGGATGTTAGGTCACCTACTAGGAGCTGCGAGAGCTGAAAACATGTGAATTATGTCTATCCCAATTTCTTCAGATGCAATAGATAACCGATCATACTCATAGTCATGAGAGTCTGTGACATGATCATCAGATCTATTCAAATATTCAGCAATGTTTATTTGATGGACTCAGTTAGTTGCCTGTAGATCAAAGTGAGGTAGATCTAGGACATGTGTAATAGTGACCAATTGCCCCTAGTTAGGATGTAAATTCTGTGGCTGGGGTTCTTCTTGAGTGATTGTATCTATGGTGTCTCCGACCTCTTGAATGGGCGGTTGTCCTAGAAAAGGAGTATGAAGATCCTACGGTACCTCAAAACTAGGTACATAGCGTTCTCCTTGATATTCAAGATTTTTTGCACCAATCTGTAGCAATCTCTCATAAAGCCATGGGTCTGATACTATTTCATTTGTTTTATCACTCCCTATTTCAGAAGGTGGACTCTGCTTTGAAGTAGGTTTGTTGGATTGAGTATTAAATCCCAATCCTATTTTATCTCTGTTGAGGCAGAACTCCATGGGTATAGGTTCAATGATCCCTCATCCTGTGTCATTCAAAGGTCCTTTTCCTTTGTATCCCATTTGTTTGAGGAAATCATATCCCTTTCCATACTGTTCTGGGGATATCTTGACATTTTTGACCTCAGAGTCCACTGGTTCTCCTTTGTAAAGCCAATTTAAGACTACCTACTCTTTTGTGTTATCTGAAGAAGACGTGGATGCTTTTATCATACTAGTAGCCTTGTGTACTTCTGGTTCTTGGACTGCGAGAGGTGTGAATGTTGATGATGATTTTCCATAGGATCTGGGTGATACTGGAAGCTCTATTAGGGAGGGAGTCAGGTCCAACTTGTATTCTCCCATACCTGTTTCTTGAAGTTTCAATGTTTTTCTAAAGCCCTTCATGACCATGTCTTTGGTAGTTTCAGGAGTGACTGCATCCATGGCCTCCTTTTTGTGTGGGATCATGCTACCTGCTTTAATATTATTGCAAGTGTAGTTGGCATCTGCAGGAATTGTCACCTCTATTCCATTATGTGGGAATTTGATGCATTTATGATAAGTGGATGGTACAACCTACATCTCGTGGATCCATGGTCTCCCTAGTAGAATGTTGTAGGCTAGTGGTAGATACAGAACTTGACATATAACATCTCTTTCAGTTGGTCCAACTCTGATGGGTAGACAAATAATACCTCAGGAGGATCTTTCTTCCTCATCATATGCTTTGATGGTTATTTTATTTCTAGAGTCAATTGTT
>MU226453.1:532107-544092 GCA_018584345.1 Thuja plicata
ACTTGACATATAACATCTCTTTCAGTTGGTCCAACTCTGATGGGTAGACAAATAATACCTCAGGAGGATCTTTCTTCCTCATCATATGCTTTGATGGTTATTTTATTTCTAGAGTCAATTGTTTGCTTGGAGAAGCCTAGCCTCCTGACAAGATCCAGTGTACAGATATTTAATCTGGTGCCTCCATCTATCAATACATGTCTAACATGGGATTTATGAATAAGAACTTCGATACAGAGGGGTTGATTGTGTGGATGGGTCAATGATTTGTCATCCTCCTTAGAAAAGGAGAGGTAATGTGGCACTGAGATGTGATTGACCATCGCTTGGAATTTGTCTATATCTATATCCTTTGGAACATTAGCTATGTGTAGAGCTTGTTCTAGGATTTCTCTATGCACAGTGGATATTTTGAGTAATTCAAAGATGAAAATTTTGGCAGCAGTTCTTTGCAATTGGTCCACCAAGTCATATTTCGCTCCAGGGATAGTGACCACATGCTTTGCTCCTGGTTTAGGAATAGTGACAATAGGAACCTTGGGTGTGGATGTTAGTTTTGGAGGTCCCTTGATCATAACCTGTGCTTGGCTCCGGGTTACAACATTTGTAGAGGATGATGCTCCTTTGATGGTGACCATGTTGACGGACTCATTTTTAATGTTGAGCATATTGATCACATTGTCATTTTTGGAATAGGTGTAGTTTACCTCATTTCCTTTCCCTTTGGATGTTTCTCCTTGATTGTAATTGGGGAATGGTTTATTAAATGTTGTGTGATCTTCATTCATAGTGTGTCCATCCACTTTGATCTTACCCCCTTCAATGAGGTCCTGGATAACATGCTTGAGCTTGAGACAATTATTTGTCTTGTGTCCCTTGTTTTTGTGGAAGACACAGTAAGAGTTATCATCCCACCATCTAGTTTTTACCATTGGTTCCCAAGGTTTAGAATTAGGAATCGTAAGGACTTTGTTATCCACCAATGTTTTTAAGATGGTCTCAAGAGGTTCTCCCAAAGGTGTGAATGTTCTTTAGGGTTTTGAATTCCATGTTTGTCCCTTGTCATTATCATTGTTGGTTTTGAGAACGGGAGGTGTTATTTTAGCCTCCTTGCATGCTTGCATACCATTGGTAAGATTGAATGCTTCGATTTTAGAATTAATGTTGGAAGCATCAACCACTCCATCATTAACAACATTTTTTTTTTCTTCCACCATTTAGGCTTGGAGTTGGAGCTACTGCCTTTATTTTCATTTTGAAGGGTGATCTCCCCCTTTTTGACCATGACCTCCTCGATACAGAGAGCATTCTTAATCATCCTATTGAAGCTAGGAGAATCTTGCATTTGGAGAGCATAGCTCAATTCAGGTATGAGATTATTAACAAAGATCTCCATCTTTTCTATTTCAGGGATGACTCTTGAATATCGTGCAAAGATCTTCCTCCATCTTTGTAGGAAGTGTGTAAAGGATTAGCCTATTTTCTGCTTGGTGTTACATAGATCCATCATGGTGATGTCATGTTGAATGTTGTAGGAGTAATGTTGAATGAACCATTGCATTAACTCCTCAAATTTTTTGACTTTAGAATTCAATTTTGAAAACCACTCCATGACATTTCCTCCTAGACTTCCTAGAAATAGTCACATGAGGTAAGTGGGTTCATGCATATACTCAATGCTAAGAGCACAAAATTCCCTCATATGGTCATGTGGATCGGTTTCCCCTATGTATTTGTCATATTTTGGTCTTGCCACATTAGGAGGAAACGGAACCATTGTGATACTCTTATTGAAAGGAAATGGACAAATGGCATCCAAAAAGTATTTTGTTTTTGGTTTTACCTTCTCTTGTTTGAGGTTTGTGAGCCCGGTTTGCATTTGATTGAGTTGTTTAGTAAGGATAGATATGGGGTTTGGTACCTCCTTTCCTTTGAGATCATTCACATCGTAATTCTGGGGTAATTTGACACCCGTGGATGCTAAATGGAGGAAGTATTTCTCCTTGTCATCGCCAATTATTCGTTCCAATAGCTTGTGAACTCTTTTTCTTTGTTTAATCTTTTCATATTCATCTTCAGGGATTTCTTCATCACTATCTGACCCAAACGGATTATGTTCAAACTCGGTCTTTCTTCCTCTTCTGTGCCTACGAATTGTGCTTGTTTTCCATCATCATAACCCTCAAAGGCCTTACTCCAATCGTTAGTGTTTCTACCCATTTGAGGTGAATCAAGACCAAATAGGGAATTGCAAGAAGTTTCTCCTTGAAAGTGTGATGTTTTAGGAGGTACTTTAGATCCTTCAGTTTTGTATTTGTTGCGTCTTGTGTTAACCATGAAGTTTGTTTCTCAACTTCGTCGACATTTTCTAATAATGCTAGCAAGGATTTCAGATCGTTCAAGTGGGTGTGTCTAGGTAGAAGTCACTATTTGTTTGTTTGGTAGATGTAAATGATTCCAGCGTCAGAGGGTTAGAATGCCCTAATAGTGAGCTGGGAACCAAGTTGTCGATAGAGAATGGGTAGACCACACGTATTGAACTGACTGTAAAAGACTGACTGAGCATGCAAGTAGACGTTTTGAAAGTGTTCAAAAATAACAGCAAGGAGACCAGAAGAGACAACAGGGACTAGCTAAAGAGCAAAAAGGGTACCTAAAACAACTGAGACTTCCTAAGAAAATCTGCTAGAAATGCCCATTGTCCAGGATGCGAGCTCCTAGATACGATCCTCTAACGGAACTAGATGCGATCCTAAATCCTGGATACGACCCAAAAAAATTGGATACGACTATATGCTTGACCAAATACGATCCAATGCACCAGATACGATCCTAAATAAAGGATATGATTCAGGAAAAATGGGATGCGATTTTATGATGGTTTTGTCAGATTTGGTTCATTTTAAAAATTTTGGTTTTTGAGGAACGTGAATTTGTTTGTCTCCAAATTGCATCAAGAGGTATTTTTCGGGCATGAAAAACACTTGTACTCTAGGGTATGAAACTTATTAATTGTTTGTGAGGAGCTTTATCTTTTTAATGATCTTTTTAACACGTCAAACAAATTTATTTTGTTAAAGGAGTAGATCAAACACACATCTTTTCCTATTCTCTAAGTGAAGGATGAAAATCATTTGCTCATTGACTTAGGTACACACTCAAATGCTAATCAGAATATAGCCATCACTAAGCACGCAATGGCTCCAGTTATGATGCTGTATTAGCCGACTCCAAACGCAAGTGAGGGCACGATATGACGAGTGTCTTGGAGAAATTACTTTTTGCCTTGCACAAAGATTATGACCCTTTCGGGGATGAATCAAGAATTCTTTCAGTTGAATGTGTTGTAGATTATTAGGCAATCCATTCGAAACTGTCCCCCATAGAATTGCGTAAGGCAAAATTGAGGCGTATAGCCCTATGAGTACCAGAATATATATAGTCTCTCAAGAAAGATTCAAGCGGCTTTGCTCTATATATACCCCGATATGTTCAAGGAATGATATCAAAATTCCAAGAACAAAACCAGTTCTGTCTTTCGAGGCTTTGGCCTACAAGGAAGCAACTATTTATAGTGAGTTGGAAGGGTCGGTGTAAGACCTGTCCTCACTTGGGTCATTCTTGGGAGATTTTTCCCTCAACCGGCAGGCCCTCTACTATTAAAAGAACAGTAACTAGGATTGGGGAGCTTAGGAGTTCTAGATTTCTATTTCTTCAAAAGAAGAATAGCATACTCTCCTAGTCCATGCCGTTTTCTCCTCAAACACTTTAAAACAAAGTTCTTTTTCTCCAAGCTATGTTGAGCTTATTTTAATGATTCCTATTTTAAAGAAAATAGAAAGGGAAAGTTTGTTTTGTTCAATTGACTACAAAATTTAATGAGTTTGAGTTGTTCAATTACTAAATCCAAAAATAATTAAATGATTTTGTTCATTGATCCCACATGATTTAGTGATTTATGTTGTTTAATTACTTTTCCAAATTGAATTAAACGATGTGTTTTTTGTTCATGTACTCCCAATTTTTTTCACAAATGATAAGACAACGTTCAATTTTCTGATTCTCCTCAAGAGGAAAAGAGCATAATATCTAGTTGTTTTATCAAGTGGAAAAAAATGGTTTTAAGTTGTTGAAAACAGGGAAATAGAAGTCAAGATGGGGTTGGCAACCTGTGAAAACCACGTTAGTATTTTTCTAGTCCAACTCCATGAAACCTGTCAAAAAGTACCTGCAAACACGTGTTAAGCTGTAAAATATCACAACCACAACTTTGTTAAAATGTTAGGATTAGAGAAATTAAATGAACAAGCTCAAAAACCAGATACGATCTTAAATTTTCACTAGATGTGATGCAGTATCCAGGATACGATCCTATTCTCTAGATACGAGCCCTTGCTGACCAAATACGAGCCAAAACTAGATGTGATCTGGGAAATCCCGGATGCGATTCAGAAATTACGCGATGCAAGGGCGTATCCAGGATGCGAACCTGCAAGATTAAATGTGATTCTGTGACGAAATCCTGATTCTGCAAATTGCAAAAAAAGTGTTAGAAAATGAGGCTAAAATGAAAATGGAGCCCCACGGTGGGCGCCAAAAATATGCGTGTGTATTTGGGTACCTGATGAAAACAACACAAACACTCAATAAGTCATTATATTAGTCCAAAAGGGTTAGAAAAGCATGTAAAACCCACTAAAACTGACCTATTGCCTTCTAACTAGAAAGAGTGTAATTCATAACATACTAGCCCTCAGAATATGCTATAAATCAGTGATCAATACTACTCTAGCATGAAGGATTTAATCCAAATTTAAGCTAAAAATATGGAAAAGCATGTAATCTAGCTTTAAAATATGAAACTAAAACAATGAACTAGCATGAGATAATAGATGAAATGTAAATCTAGGATGAATCTAACAACATAACAATGTAATTTTGATCTAAGGTGAAGGCTTATTTGCTCTCAAAACAGGCTTCTATTTATAGAAGAATGGGAGAGAGAGAGGGGGGACAAGGTTCATTTATGAATTAGGAGACTCATAAATGAATATGTAAGAGTCATTAATGCCCAAGACATTAATAAGGTATGGGAGAGACATAAGCTTAAGGTCTTCATATTAATGAAGGCATTAATAAAGGCCTTAAAGAGGCAAGGGAGGATGTAAGAGAGTGGCTTGAGGAAATGGACTTTAAGAAAGTCCAGCTTGAGAAAGTGGACTTTCTCAAGTGGGTTGAGTTGCTAAGTATTTCTTAATAGAATGTGACAACATTAGGAGGTGGGTTAGAGTAGAATTTAGGATTAGGATTAGATTAGCATGGGTGAATGGGTTGAGGAGGGTTAGAACCCAAGGTAGAAGTGGTTGAGATGGGTTAGGTTGAGGTTTGAGGGAATATTAATAAATGGAATAAACTTATTTAATTCATTTAGAAATATAAGAATTAATTATTTAAATAATTTAATTACTTTTTAATAATTAGGGGACTATAGCTATTTTAATTAAATTAAATAAGCTAGGGGGAATGGGTTATTTTGCAAGTGGGTATTTGATTTAGGGATTTATTTAATTCCTTTATAATTAAATACTATAGCCATGTTTGATTTTGATTTGATTTGATTTGTCAAAATTGAATTGAATTGTATGGCTATAATAGTTAATATAATTTAGTGATAAAAATCACCCAGGACATTAAATTGATTTAAAGAATTATGCCAAGTAGTAACAGGGTCGTTTGGACATAAATCGAGGGTATGATCACACTTTAAGGCAAATAGGGTCCATAGTTAGAATAGACCAAATTCAGGTGGTTACATGTATTGATCTTTTTGCTTGGGTTGAGGCTTGCCTCCCCCTGACTTTAGTCTGTGGTGTAATCCTTTGTTGTTGCTCTCTCTATTTTTAATATTAAAAAACATTCTATATGTTTGAGTGCTTGTAATTATATGAAATTTTATTATGATTTTTCTTATCTAAAATGTGGCATGATTTTCATCTTTAAATTTTGATTTAAAACTACTTAAAAGAAAACTATGATATAATTTATAATAGGAGATTCAATAAAAGAAATAAAAAAATAATAATAATCATAAGAAAAGCCTATTTTAAAAAATATATATTTTAATTATATTATTTTATAATTGAATATTTAATATTAATATTTTCTATATATATTTGAATATTTTAGAAATACCAAATAATATAATTTCTCAAACATTTTATTGATAAAATATGATTTTAAAATGTATGATAATTTAAAAATATCTTTATGATTTATAAAATCAAACTAATCAACAAAATATTTTATGAACAGTAACAGTTATCCTATAATAGAAATGCATGTACAATAAAAGGAAGCATATATATTCAGATAAAAAAAATGTATGTGCAATAAAAGAAAGCCTATATAAATATATATAAAAAGAAGTAGATATACTTATTTTCCCCACAGTTATGTTTTCACACTGTAGTTAATTTGCATTAACGTGAAATCTTTTATAAAAAAAATTGCAGAAGAGAAGTTTATATTTGCAGAATAATAATGCCTGACATCGCACAAGTTGAAGAGATATTTGATGAAGAGAAAAGGTCATAGGAAAGGCGAATTATTGCTCCAGATGGCACCGAACTATCTTTTGTATACAGCCAACCTGAAAATGCTGCACCACACTGGGATTTTGAGCAGTTTTGTTGCTCAGTCTATGATTTAGCTGAGTCATGTGTTTTACCAAATAATTTTGAGTTTTGTTGCTCAGTCTATGATTTTGAGCAGTTTTGTTGCTCAGTCTATTATTTGGTCTCCTCAATTTCAAGTTTTTCAGTGAGCCCACATCAATCACTACCCTCATGCATTTTTCACTTCTCTTGGTGGTGTTTGCACATTGTTTGCAAAGGGCAGTATCACATGATCAAATGCATCATAATAATAACAAGACTTCTATAAATAATTCAACTACTTTTTACTACCCGAATGTTACATAATTTGTAAAACTTGACACAAGTTACAAGCACCATCTAGATTATAATGGTAAACCATATACTTTCCCATCTCTTCAACACCTGTCAGCTCATATCCAACTCCGTAAGGCCTTCAATCTTATGTGTTAAACAAAATGGTCAAAATGTAGAACTTCTACTATTTGCAAGGTTGGTGTGATTTTCCTTGCAGTCACATGCAATCATGGTAGAAATACTAATAAAAAGGCAAACAGAAAGTCACAAAATAATGGTTCAATTTAACTCTTGTTAAGTTCACATCGACAATGTGATACTAATAAAAGCAAAACTAGTCATAAAAATTGAGCATAGTGAGATGATTTACTCCACAATAATTCTTTGATGGTATCACATATTCTAAAAATGAGCACCATATCCATCTCTTTTATTACTGTCAATAAAAATACTTTTGGAGTAGAATTTCAATGCCCACCTCCACTTCCAATATCTATCGAAGGATTTATGACACCAACCCCAAGTCCTTATACTAAAAACAACAGATTTTCCAGATCCTTAACTATTCACTTCCAGAAATGTTAAGATTTGTCTCACTAATTGCCCATGTCCTCACCTGCAAAAATATATTCATTTAGAATCATTAAACATTTCAGTGAGAAGTAGCGAGAGCAGCAAAATAATTTCCACTGAAGTGGTTGGAAAATATGGTAAGCCTTATCACCTTGCCTCCATCATTGAGTGCATATTGAACACCTCTTTTCACAAAACATTATGGTTTCCTTCTCCAACAATTGCATTAATGTCACACAATGAAGGTACAACTGACTATATTTTGCTCAATATTTGAGAGCCTTGTAATAATGGGCAATAGAGGATATTTAAAATAGTCATTAGAAATTTAGAAATTGAAAAATATTTATAGTAGTCAGTAGAGATGGCCCTTCTATTAATTTAAAAAAGACTTCAAACCTTTATTGAAGCCCTCTCTAAGATGTGCTTCAGGTGATTCTCAAAAGAATTCAACTTTTTCCTACTCAACAACTAGGCTCATTCTGGACGAAAAGAAAAGGCTGCACAAAGGAAAAAAACAAAAAAAAACTCATATCATTGTAGTCATTGTGGATTCTTATTGAATTGAATAATGCATAGTCCAAATTAGATTAGCAGACATTTAGAAAAAGTGGAGACCCGCAATCTAAAGAAGGAAAGATGCACATATACTAAATTGAATAGAAGAATGGAACAACATCCAAGATTAGCTGCCAAAAAACACCTAATATTAGCTTTAGAGATGTTGGTTAAATTATAATTTTAATACTATTCTAAGAATTTAATAAGCATATATGAATTATTCAATAATAAAGTGCTTTTACTAGTTTATGACAATTTTAAAAAAAAACTTTAAAGTAGTAACACTAATTAATTATAAGCAATAAATATCCATAACTAAATTTAAGCACTACCAAAATAGTTCAATTTTCTATTAAGCAGTATATTTATATATAACAATAATACTTTATATTGTTCATTTCCAAGTGATCTAGAGCCTATTAAATTGAATTGTTCCCTTATTGCATCCATCCTTTTTAGCTTAGATTTCTTCCCATTACACCATCATAAATATATAGGGCCATAATCAAATCAAAACTTAAAATATTATTTTTTCCCTGAAAAAGATTTATAATTACTTTTCACATAAATAAAACTAGTTCAGCACTCGTTACCTTTGAGAAAGATGATGGAAAGCCTGTAGTACGCTCCTCTCTTCGCCCATCACTACCCATGCCTCTTTCAATTTCACATCTTTATCCTTGCTGTATGCCTGAATTCCATACCGGTTTGAGTGAAGCCAATCTGAAGCTTGTGGGAAGACGCCCATCCATACCCATTCTCCACTACCCAATTCGATATTAAAACTACTTCTGCCTCTCTCTGTATCTATATATAAGTACTGTACCTTGGGATAAAGAGAATCTATAATAAAACATATCAGAATGGCATTGGCATCGTCGGCATTCTCCGGCCTCCTGAATTCTAAGCCTCCAATGTTTTGAGGCTTTCTAAGCCTTCTATATTCTGCAATTTGTGGCACAATGTCAATTCAATCTTCCTTAGAGAAGTTAATTCTCCAAGACCTGGAAGCCCATCCAATTTTATACATAGATATATATATTTAGTTCCTCTAGTGATGTCAGACTTTTTAAACTTTCTATCTTTTCCAATTCATACGCTTGGCAAATAATTAACTCTTCCAATGCGGAAGGAGCCTACAGCCAATTTTCGGTAGGATTAAAACATACACACCATAACTTAAAAAACATTATTTTAAAGTACCTAAAGCAAGATACTTTAAAACATACACACCATATACTCTTCTGAATTCCGGAATCTTTAAGCAGTTCTGACCAGATCACTTATCAATCCAGGTTAAAATTCTATATTGGAAGTTGGATGTAATAAGCTTAACATGTTCCATTGCTAGTACATTTCATTAGAATTCTACCAAAATCTTAAAAAGTTGTGAAATTCTTAGGTTATGAATATTCAGATCAACCTAAGATCCTATCAGAATAAGTCAAACTCAATTATACACGTATTGTTCATGGCTCAGTAGAGTTTGAGGATGAGTGGTTTAAGAAATGTGGAGCTGTCAAACTGCAGGTTTGTATGAAGGTTGTATTGAACTTGCAAAATAAGAAATCAACGGACTGTTCTACTGTTCTATCTCTGTTATTTCTGCTGCTCTGTTTTTCTATTTGATCTATAATATTGTCTCACACCTATAAATATCATTTCTACAATTAAAACCAATAACCATCCATATATATTATAGAATATTATTTACTACCTAATAACCTATCATTAAGTCACATCATAAAGATTTCCTTTCAACAGTATTCCACTGAATTTTCAGGGTAAGGTCTTATAGTGAGGAGTTACCTAAAAAAAAATCACATAAATAAATAAAAAATAATTAAAAATATCATATAAAGAAAAGTAATTAGTAGGACAATTTCTAGTCCCATTTCAAATACATTCTTCTGTTTGATAACAGGAATTAAACTGGAATTAGAAAATTTCTAATGTTGAATTCACCAAATACGCGGTTGGTAACTCAACCAGAATTGGAATTGAGAATTGAAAATTTTGAATTCCCATTTTAGCCTATTTTGAGAATTAAAATCTTCCTCTTGAAAAGGTGTAATTGAAAGTACAAATTTCAATTCCTTTTTTTAAACCAAAGTTTATAAATTTTTAGAGTCTTCGCATGCCCATTGGCTACAGTTTATATTTACTCCATTAACTCAATTTTCATTAACAATGTAAGACAATCATTTTCGTAAGGCTCACATCCTCCACGACTTTCAGATTAAAAATTATATCGTTGTATACTTCATACCATCGGAAGAAGATGTGTGCCAGAATATTAGATGACAGCTTTAAAAACAAATTATTTAATAAGAACACGAATCAGCCCAGACAAAGTAAAGAGCTGCAATATAAGAAAGTTTGCATCCATCATTGTATAAAGAATAAAGAATTACTACATGCAGATAGTATCTTCTTTCTACCTCTGAAACAGCCTCCAATGGAGCAGCAAAATTGCCTTGAAAGTAACCAGTATTGAATGGATTCGTCACAGCTCCAGCCAAAACAGTAGCAATATTGATGATCATTCAATCACTACCCACATCTCCATTGGGGGCAATCAAAGGAGGAGACTGAGGACCATACAGAGGCTGATGAAAGGGCCAAGCACATTGACCAGGGCACTGGGTAACAGAGTTTCCAACCCAAGCATATGAAAGAAGCTTCTGCCCATTTACGGAGGACGGCAAAACATTGGCATGGTAATTACAAGAATTCATACAGAAACCCTCAACAAGAACATCCTCTGCAGTAAGTACCAAATATACTGCATTGTCCTTCTAATTATAAAATCTAAAAATGTGGAATTAAATGGAGGAAATTGTAATTCTCCTTATATTTCAGGTCACTATATTCTGAAAATAAAAAATCAGAATATCAAATCCATGATTTGACCATTTCCAGTTAACATGCTTGTTAAAAAAGTTTTGATTTGAAAAGATGAGTTTGAGACAAGCTTCTAATTCTAGTGTAACCACTCCTTGTCAAGCAATTTTCTTTATTGACCTTTTAAAATAAAAATAAATTAAAAAATTGTCGTCTTCCATAGAATTTTATGGTTTTGAAATATAATCATAGAAACATAAACATAATTATTAACTGTCAATATATAAACAGAAATACTGGTTCTTAAAGCATCAGAAGCATGTGATATAATATTCATTTGGTTTTCAAATATAGTAAGAGTAGGTAGGAGAGTTCTTACTCATCAAAATCATTGTGTAGGTTTTACTTGGGTTGTCCACAGTGTTTCGAAAATAAGAGGTTGATGTTAGTAAAAATAACTTGATGTTTAAAATATTTCATATGCTTAGGTTGAGGCTTTCTTATAAATTGAAGTAGAAGTAAATAAGGAAAATAAATAAAACTAGCTTAATGCATATGTGGTTGAAAAGGCCAAGGGTAAAGGTGTGATATCAAGAAAGGTGGATTTGTTGGTGAAACCTATAAGAAGTGTAGAAATATTTTTTTATTAAAAAAATTGAACATAATTTTAAAAAAATTGGATTTTATTTTGGGTTTTTTCTATTTTTATTCATAATTTATACTTACCTTTAATATGATTTATGTAATTGCAAAACTATTTTTGATGTTTTCTATATATTAGCATGTGATTAAATGTGAAATAGGAGTTTCTTGACAAATTTAATACAATACAAAATAATAAATTATTTATTTATCAAAGTTTTTCAAGTGTAATATCCATATTCTATTTTGTTATCTATTGATTCTAAATGTATATGCACTACTTTTGAGGGGATTTATTATACTTCTTTTCTGTACATAAGAAAGAACAAGTGCCACTTATATAATATAGCATATATGATATAGTACTTTTATATTATATATTATAGAATTTTATATATATATATATATATATATA
>MU226453.1:549732-589988 GCA_018584345.1 Thuja plicata
CATTATGTTTTTTTTTTATGAATAGTTTTATGTTTCCGGCTTAGCCGTGTGAACTCTGCGGGGTGATTTCTTTATCCCCCGGCCCCTTTTTTGTGGATATGTAACTTTAATATTTTTTAATAGAAAAGGAACTATTCATAAAAAAATATATATAAAATATAGTATCTCATAAATTAAATGATATATGAATTATATATTACAAAATTATAGTTAAAAACTTTCATTACATTGAGTGGAGGGTTCAAGAAAGACATTGGGCAAAGAAAAGCCAAGAAGATTAGTGTCATTGATGTGCTCTACCTGTCTTAGATAGGGCAGTTGTGTTGGGGAAGGGTATAAGTTATCAATCAAGTCATATCCTACCCTATATAGATAGAGATGACTTCGTGTAATTTCTAGTTTCTTATTCATGAAGTAGTAGGTATCCCAGATCACAAGATCAGAATTTATAATTTACCACTAATATGATTATCTTTAGAAAATTGATGTAGAAAAATATTGTTTTAAAAAAATGTGATATAGAAATGAAATAGATTTTGGAAAAAGATAACTCTCAATATCATTAAAAAAAAAAAGATAAATACAGTAATAAAAATTATGAAATGTGAATCACAATACTAGCATAAAAAATTCTTACATAATTATATTTAAAAACATTCAATCAAATTCATTATTTATTAATCAAAATATAAAAAATTATTATTAAGATCCAAACTATATTGACAAAATTATGCATTGATAATTGTAGCAATTATTAAAGAAAACAAACTTAAAGCCTGAACATTTAATAGAAAGAGGGAAAGAGGGAAACCCCCCTGCCAAGAAAACACTTGAAGATTTGTTACACTAACTGAAGGAAATAGATTGTCTTGTACTTACCCTTGATTACTAATGAGCTCTCCAGTATAGAAGGAAGCTTTGTGGAGTGCCAACTTCCAGTTTTCAAGCTTTATTGAGTTGTATCTGCTCAGGTGGAAGAGCATGCAAGCACAATGGAACAAACTAACTTATATATGATAGATGAAAAATAGGAGAAAATAATAATAATAACTGAGAATATTTGATAATAATACATTTCTTAGTATTTCGGTCAACGGGGCATACAGAGCCAAAGAGAGGAACAGCATTTGAGATGTACCTAGTCTTCATTTCATCCTTGTTGAAGGCCTCTCCATAAATTCCTTTCCCTTTGATTTCCCATCTTAGAGTAGAAGGGTGAACATGATAGAAAATGGGGATAAATGTGATGCCGGGTAGTTGCAGTATAAACTCCAACTCGGCCAAACACCAAGGGGATTTTGCATAATTCTCAAATAAAATGGCTATGTGAATCGAAGAACTACACATTGTTGCTACTAAAACTTCTGGGAAAAAAGTCCCAAACTTCAACTCATATCTATCCAAAAAGACTCTCAGTCCAGTGGCATCAAACTTATTGTAGATATGGGTGGCAGCACCGTGTTTGGCATCTTTTCCATGATGATTTATAAAGACGTCATAGGGCAGGTGTTCCGTTCAGGAGGATGATTGAGCAGAGCAAATGGGGGGATTATTAGGCCATCAAAAGTGTTGGGATGTGAAGTCCAACGCTCACATGACTGTTCACTTTCTTCCGTCTCTTCATATTAGAAGAGCTCTTTATAAATGGCTGAGTAGTCATGTATTGGATATTCATTGGATTGTATCATTGTCTTGTTCGGGATTAATATAATTGATCCCCTGCTTTGAGTGTGAATGTAGGCATATTGCCGAACCACAATAAAATCGTGTCTCTTGTACTTTTTCTTCTTTGTATTGTGTTTTTATTTCGTTTCTCTGTTTGTTTAATATTTAGTCTATTGCGTTATTGCGTTAACGTATTGTATTTGTTTGCAAATTACTACCACATATTAATGCAATAGACTAACACAAATGTTGTTAACATATTTTGTTTGCTAAGGTGCAAATTTTCTGCCCCATAGACAGTGTCGAAGAGTGACGTGAACATGCGTTTCAAAGTGTTAGGCCTTGCATGGCGTCATATACATGTATTTAAGTGTGTATTGCATTCCCTTATAGTGAGCAAGGCAGGCTATATCGACTAAAGGGTGTAGGCCAATCCTTTCCCACCAAGCATATTTTATATCCTATCCATGCTCTACAACATTAGCACCACCACGATTATCTCTTTAATATTACCATCCATCTACATTTTATCCTTATATATAAAGGCAATAATTATTATACTATATTTCCATTAAAATTAATATTTTAATTCTAAATTAAATACACTATATAATTATAAATACTTTTATCTTATTATTTTAAAAATGTATTTACATTATTATATCCAATACAATTTATTTTAAAAAATACTATAGTTACATATATTATTTTTGTAATACAAATTATTAGATATAAATATATCTCTCTCTCTCTCTCTCTCTCTCTCTCTCTCTCTCTCTCTCTCTCTCTCACACACACACACACACACACACACACACACACAGAGTAGATGCATAGTTGATTTGAAACAAAATTGCAAATCTATTCAGCATACCCATTACAAACAAAGGTGCATAGATAGTTATTTTCATTTGAATGATGATATCTATATTTTTTAAGATCATTTCTTAATATTTTATGATTAATCCTCTTTATTTTATATTAAAATTAAAAATAGATTAAATTTATTAAATGCATGAAACATTAATTATATCTTTATCTTTCTATAATAAATTTTGTATTTCTATTATATCTTTCTATAATAAATGTCTATATTTGAATTAAATTATAGCTACACTAATCTATAATATTATAATTTAATGTTTAATATCATCGTAAAAATATTAAATGAATTTTGTAATTTATATTTTTTATAATGTAATTATATTTTTTAAGCTTATTTTAATACTTTCTAATTAATGTTTTTATATAATATTATCTATTAATATTATAATATAGACTACTAATATGTATTCGCTATAAAATTAGGATAAGAGGCATTGAGCAATGTTGATGAGATCACTCTCGCACTTGATCGAACAAAACTAATAGAATTGATTTTGAACTTGGTTGTCGTCCAAAGATCAATAAAAATTTTTAAAGATACCAATTTTGAACTTGGTTGTCGTCCAAAGATTGATAACACTGATTCTGAACCTCGTTGTCGTCCAAAAGTCAGTAAGAAGCTACCATGAGCTTAATAAGAATCTTTTAAAATGAGGAAACACAAGATATCTAGCTTATGAGAACCAAAGCTTTATATCTAACAGTTCTGACTTTAGTCAAGGAAATTGTCATGCCCCTAGTTTGTTTGATAACGAAGTCATTTTTAATGTTGTTTCGAACAAAAATTTAATTGATGATAGTGTGATCATGCCCCCTCAAGAACGGAATCGAAGGAAAAGAATAAATCCCTCAGTTTGAAATGACACATCACATGCAGGAAGAGGGGAGGATAAGAAAGAATGGAGTAGAAGAAGTGGAAAAGAATGTGTGTTTTAAAAATAAACACACGAGTACCAAGTTAATTACGTGAAAATGTCCATGATGCGACGGATAAAAATGATGTGAGACCAAGATTTATGATAAAAAATATGCATTCAGATAGATTCTTGGAACAAATGAAGCAAATCTGCAGTTTTTGAAATTGTCGTAAGAATGGTACTATGTTGTTGAAAACATTGTAGGTGCCTTCGATTTTATTCCCGATTGATCAAAAAGAAAATAGAAATGTAATTGTAAATGTCTAGGAGGAGTTTCAAAACTCCTAAATGGCTCAAACAACCAATATAAGCCTCAAAAATTACCATTTCACTATTCATTTTTACTTTCATCCATAGTAATTTAGAGAGCTTTGCAGAGAAGATGGTAGTCCCTATGAGGAAGCATTGTTTCGAGATGAGCCGGCGACATCAACGCCCAGCCGACTATCTACCGCCGGTAAGTGCTCGTAAAACTACCTTGTGAATTTTGTAAATTTTAAATTTATGCATTTTTGTAGCTTTTATAGCCCCTTCCATTTTGAATCACATCTGGGATTCTGGATCGCAACCTGCAAATCTTGTGTCGCATCCAGTATTTCTCGGATCGCATCCAGTTTTTCCAGATTCCTGCGTTCGATCCAGGATACTCTGGATCGCATCTATTTTTGTTGTTTTTTTTCTTTTTTTTTTAGTTGAGATTCATCAGTGTGTCGTGTCCTGCCAGTNTAGGCTCGTACCCTGTATTTAGGGTTGCATCTCGTATTTTGAGGATCGCACCCTGTAAACTCTATTGCATCCTTTATTTCCATGATCGTATCTAGTAAAATGGATCCCACCCTTCTGTTTCAGTATTGCATCTGGTTAGGAGACTTAGAAATTTAATCTTTTTGACCTGTTTGTGTGCTGCGAACTTTGAATTATTTAGTGGATTAGGAGTCTACCCCTTTGTTGTAGATAGGATACTGATGTATTGTCATTTTTGTCAAAACAGACCCAGTTTGAGGTAGTCGCATTCCGTAGCACTTACCCTGGTTGTGTGCTTGCATTGTCTGGACTGCTTTCAGATGATGAGCAGACTACCGTGATCCGATGCAGATTGCGTTCGTTGATGGGTTTACCCAAGATCGGGGTAAATCGTGGGTTGTTGACTGATCTTGTCGAGAGATGGCACTCAGAGCACAACATCTTTCATTTGCCGACTAGTGAGATCACAGTGACTCCTGAGGACGTCTGGCGAATACTTTGGGTGCCGATGATTGGTCATGAGGTGTGATTTGAGTCGACAGCGGCCATGGTGATTGGTGTTGCACATAGATATTTCCAGGATGACAGCATCGACCGCATATATCTATCTTGGGACTATATGGTCGATCATTACGATTGATTATCTGTGTATTTAGCAGGTCTAGTAGGCAGCATCCTGATGCCAAATAGGGGTTAGCATAGATTTATGGTCGACTAGGTAGATATGATAGAGCAGATGGTTACCCATCGACGGAGATTTGCATGGGGCAATTATATTTTAGCCCATATGTACTGAGAGCTTCATGGGATAGTATACTATTATACACAGAGTATGATTGTTGGGATCCTTAATCTTCAGATCTGGGCCTGGGAGCACATCCCTGTGACATGACTGATTGTATATAGACAGAGGGCACCAGAGCAGCCTTATGTTTACATGTATGCAGGTCTTATTCAGCAACCTCATATGGGAAAGGTCGAGTAATGGCGCCATCTTTTTGATGATATGACTGAGGTCATTTGGCGATCATATTTAGATTGCGAGGTGTGAACCTCAGATACATGGTAGGTACCTTACTTATTCTAGAGCCGATATCTTATAGGTAGTACTAGATATGTTGTAGAGTAGTTCATGATCGCCAAAGTGCTGAGACAGTATGGTCGTCGACAGGGTAGGACAGAGGAAATCACTATATATGCCCAGACCAGAGATGAGACACCATTATGGGGTGCATAGTTACAATATGAGACAGTACTCCAGGAGATCCGTGATATGGTGGGAGTAAACTTGGATCTCTGCCTTGATGTTGTTGATGCAGGTGTCTTGGATGGTTATGCTGCAGAGATGCTGCAGTACCCTTTTCCATGCTTTACAGTACCATAGGAGATCATTCGTCATATAGAGGAGCCTTTGGATTATGATCTTGAGGATCGCCCAGCCAGGGGGAGAGGAGGAGCGCAGAGAAACAGGGCCCCGAGTAGGCATGGAGGTCAGGATGGTGGTAGGGATTGCAGAGATGGCCGGTGTCTTCCTCTTGATGAGGATGACGGTGGAGATGATAGGGGTGGTGGTAGCGAGGCAGTGGATACAGGTGGAGCCAGTTGCAGCAGGCAGGGGAGGCGCCAGAGGTTTAGATTTATAGCTCTGCAGAGAGATCCTGGTCTGCTCCTTACTAGGGATCAGCAGAGATAGAGGCAGTAGAGGTCACAGGATAGACCTCAGGACAGGGGACGAGATAGGTCTCAGGATCAGGACACAGGTAGAGACAGAGATCCCTTTTCTAGATGTGAGCAGGAGAGAGAGCAGCTCCAAGCAAGGATTGTTTCCTTAGAGGCCCGGGTCACCACTACAGATGCCTTAATATCAGATAGGGACACACAACTTGAGCGGTTGAGAACAGAGAGGGATAGACAGGGCGAGATGCTCAGAGTGGAGAGAGATGCACATGCCCGGACAATAGTTCACCAGGGGCAGAGGGCCACATATTACTATGCCCTTTATCATGCAGCAGTGATGGAGGGCCGGAGATCACCTTCCTTTTCATGATTGGCTTAGTAGTCAAAGGGGGGCATGCCACCTCTAGTTGCTCCTTTTGTACCACCTCCTCCTCCTCTTCCTGAACAGGGAGAGGGGGCGGGGCAGAGTTGATATTTCATACCATCTATATGACATGTGTATCTTGAGATTACATTTGTATATCTGGATCCTGTTGAGATCCCTTTTTTTATATGATGTTCATACATGTATATTTGATTTATTCAGTCTCACTGATAATCTGATACTCTTTATGCATATTATTTCATATTTTGATCTGTACCATGTTGTGATATATATATCTGATGCAGCTTCCTAATTCTGACATGTTTCATGAGTTCCCTTTGCTTTGATAGATGTGGTAGATGTATTTTGCACATGTGATGATATCTTGGTCTCTTGATGAGTTAGATTTAGAAATCATTTTTTATTTGAGTTGATTACTGATATAAATATGTTTGAAATGACATGCATGTGAAATTGCAAATGTATGTTTCTGTTGATTTTCCTTTATGCAAAATAGATGTACTTTAGGATGAAAAAGTAAAAATGCAATACATGGATGCTTTATTTTTGTATTTTCTTGTTGCTTCTTTTCATGAATGCAAAATGTATGCTATGGATGTGTAACAATAGATATATCAGTAATATGGATGATATAATTAACTTATTTTTTTAGAAGAAGATAGAAAGCATTTTTTAGTGCAAAAAGTATTTATGCGTTTACTGCCTTTATAAATGTATCATGCAATCTCTAAATGCAACTATATGCGGACTCTTAGGAATTTGTCACTGGTATGAAAATGTGTAGCTTTTTATCATCATTGGGAACTCTGTCAGAATAGAAACCACCTGATAGTACAACCATCACTAATACCCACTGATATTATGATAATATGAATACTATGTTTTATTGAAATGTTGGAAATAGACTTAGGCATCAAGGCATAGAAGCCAGGATAACAAGATAGTCACCTTCCTTTTAATTTACCAGATTCTGATTAAGGCAAGATAGTGGACCCGCAATGACCTTGAAAATTCATATCCTTGGGTACATTATGATTCATATACCTTAGTGAGAATCTGGATCAGAAAATAGACAAGGAAAATTGTTTCAACCTCACCATAGTTTACACATAATGAAGATCGAGATATATGTGGCTATCCACCCATAGTAGTAGCTCTTACCATAAACATCCAAGTTAGGTGAAATTTACAGGATCATTTGGAACAATCACCATACGCAGAAATTCAAGAAAACATTATGCCCCCTATACTTGCGACTCTTTGTCTTTGTGCATACGTCATTGAGTAACTAAGAAGACATAATAAATCATTAATTGAGAATCAATAAAATAAAATTTATAATTACTTAGATGCCCCTAGTTGAAAATATCATCAGGACATCCAAAGAATCATAATCAAACTAATATCAAACTGTGTGTTTAAGTAGTACTTTGTTCATTCATATGTCAAACACAGTAGAGATTCATCAATCAGAAAATTAGAATAAAAGCAATATGGTGTTCCATGTCTGTGCATTGATAAGATAATCCATTCATGTTTGCGATCCAATATGGCCTTGTAGGAACTCTGTAATTGTAAATGTCGTGTCTCGGATATGTGATGTTTGAGAACCCCCCCTATTTTGGAAAGTGACATTTGTTTTGCATGTATCAAGAAACATTGTGTTTGTGAGGCAAACCATCCTAGAGAAACCTAGCAACCATAACCTACCATACTAGAAAAGATGCCCCCAGTGCAGAATGACTTATTCCTAAGACGTAAATATAGACAAATCCCAAGCAAGGATAAGATAGCCATGTAAGAAAATGAAGTCAGTGTATGAGCACAGGTAAAATTATGAAGGCCTAATATCAGTAGCGCATTGATAGATGGAGCGCAGAACACAAATGACGCCTGATTGCTAGGTTTTCACCACTTGGCAAGATCTTTTCTTTTCTTTTTGCTACCAAGATGCCTGTTTTACTAGGTGCTCATCAAGGCACTTTTTTTCTTTTTCAATTTTTTTTTCTTTTTTGAATGTTTTTGTAGTATCAAGGTGCCTATTTTCCAAGTTTTCACCAAGGATACCCCTTTTCATAGGACTTTTTCCATTGTTTTTTGGATTTCTTCAGGATCAATTTTTTGAATTTTTTTGGTATTTTGTAAAAACTCTTTGCTGTACAGGCTCTGCTAGCCAAACATCAAGCGTAGAACTGCTTCAAATGTAGAGTATTGACAGGATCTGGAAGAACATCTCCTTCAACTGTAGATAGTTGATAAGCTCCAGTCCCAAAAGTAGCAGTGATAACATAAGGTCCCAACCAGTTAGGTTCAAATTTTCCTTTCTACTCCCTGTTTGGCTGGTTCTTAGGATTCTCCTTTAGGACGAGATCTCCCACTTCAAATTTGCGTGGTTTGACCTTCTTGTTGTAGCCTTTGGACATACGTGCTTGATACACTTTGAGGTGATTGAATGCTTGTTGTCTGCGCTCATCTAGTAGGTCCAGAGAATTCACCCTATCTATGTGGTACTACTAATCAGTAATTAGACCTTGTAAAGATACCCGCAAAGAAGGGATTTCAACTTCAATAGGTAAAACTGCCTCAGCGCCATAGATGAGGGAAAATGGTGTGGCTCTAGTTGGTGTTTGGATACTTGTTTTGTAGGCCCATAGTGCCAGATTTAGTTGTAGATGCCAGTCTCTTCCAGACTTGCTCACAGTTTAGTGTAGAATGTTGAGAATATTCTTGTTGGATGCCTCAGCCTACCCATTACCTTGAGGATAATATATTGAGGAGCAATGTTGAGTGATATGGAACTATTCACAAAGGTCATCAATGTCTTGATTTTTAAATTGGCCCCCATTATCTATTACAATTGAAGAGGGTATCCCATATCTACAAATAATGTAGTTCAGAATGAACATTGCCACCTGCTTTCCCGTGGCTTTGATTAGTGGCATGGCCTCGACCCACTTTTTGAAATACTCAATGGCCGTAATGATGAACTTGTGTCCATTTGAAGGGTTGGGATATATTTGTCCAACCAAGTCAAAGGCCCATTGCTGAAATGGCCAATGTGTTATGAAAGGTATAAGTTATCTGGCAGGAGCATGGATGAGATTTCCATGTGTCTGGCATTTAAGATAGACTTTTGAAAACTGAATAGCATCTCTCTCCATGGTAGGCCAATAATAGCCTACTCTGAGCAGTTTCTTGGCTAATGAAAAGTCATTTGAGTGTGATCCACATACACCTTTGTGGACTTCTTTTAATACTAGATCAAACTCTTTGAGTTCTAAACACCAAAGAAGTGTACCATCGAGACCGCGTTGATATAGGTTGTTAGTTATGAGGACATAAAGCGATGCTATCCTAATCAGGGATCTTTTCTCATTTTTGGATAGATTATTAGGGATAGTTTGGTCAGAAAGGTAAGCAATGATATTGGCATACCGAGATTGGTCAGGGTTATTCAAAGCACATATTACCTGGTATTCAGGGTTATCAAATGCAGGATAGGATAGTTCTTCCACCAAGTAGTCATAGAAGAATTGATGTTCTTCTAGTTGTAACATGGATGCCAAGGTGGCCATAGCGTCTGCAGCTTTGTTCTTTGATCTTGGTATCTACTAGAAGGTGAAAAAGACAAAGTACTTCTTCAGGTCATCAACTAGTTGCTTGTAGGGCATCAACTACTCATCCTTCGTTTGATACTCCTCATTGACTTGATTGGTAATTAGTTGGGAGTCACCGTATACGTGTAACTCTAAAATTTTACACTCCATAGCGAGCTTAAGACCGTTGACCAATGCTTCATATTCTAAAATATTATTGGTGCATGGAAACATCAATTTGTAAGATTTGGGAATCTTGTAACCTTCAGGAGTTAGGAACAGGACCCCGACTCTAAAGCCTTGTTGAGTGAATGAAATGTCAAAGTACATCTTCCATGGATATTTAGTTAGGTACATGATTGTCTCGATAGGGAATTCAATTAGCAAAGGTTCATCATCCTAAAGTGGTGAATCAGCCAATTGATCTACAAGGACTTGTCCTTTGATAGCTCTTTGTTCTACATATTCAATATCAAACTCACTTAGAATCAGGACCCATTTTTCCAAACGTCCTGTCAATGTTGTTCTTCTTAAAAGGTACTTTAGAGGATCAATTTTAGCAATGAGATTTACTGTATGAGAGAGCATGTAGTGCCTTAATTTTTGTGATGTAAAGATGACTGCTAAGCATGCTTTCTCAATAATGCTATAATTGAGCTCATAGGTGACTAGTGTTCTACTAATGTAGTAGATAGCTCTTTCTTTTTTGGTTTCATCCTCTTGTGCCAGCAATACTCCTAGGGATGTAGCTGTAGATGAAATGTATAGGAGTAGGGGCTTTCCATGAATAGGCGCCATAAGAATAAGAGGAGTAGCCAGGTATCCTTTCAATTCTCTGAAGTTTGCTTCGCAGTGTTCATCCCATTTGAAGGTAACCCCTTTATGTAGTAACTTTGTAAAGGGTTGTGCCCTATCTGTAAGTTGGGACATGAATCTCCTAATGGACTGGAGTCTCCCTTGTAACATCCTCATTTGACTGATGTTACATGGAGTAGCCATCTCTAGTATAGCCTTAACTTTAGCAGGGTCTACCTCAATTCCCTTTGTTGAAACAATGAATCCTAGGAGCTTTCTTGATTGGACCCCAAAGGCACATTTCTTTGGGTTGAGCCTGAGTTGAAACTATTCCATTCAATCCAATATTTTTATTAGGTCAGAAATGTGAGTACCTCTTTCTTTGGATTTAGCAAATGTGTCGTCTACATAGTCTTCCATGTTTTTGTGCATCATGTCATGGAATATTATTGTCATGGCTCTTTGATATGTTGCACTGGCATTCTTTAACCTAAATGGCATGATGTTCCAGCAAAAGGTGCCCCATGCACATGTAAATGCAATTTTCTCTTGATCTTTAGGGGCAATTTTGATTTGATTATAGCCCGAGAATCCATCCATTAATGAATACATCTGGAAGCCTGTTGTAAGGTCTATGATCATGTCAATGTTAGGTAGAGGGAAGTCATCCTTCGGACATGCTTTGTTCAAGTCTCTGAAGTCAGTACAGATCCTAATATATTTATCAGATTTAGACACGGGGACCACATTGGAGATCCACCCTACATAGGCAATGACTCAAATAAATCCATCTTTCAACAATTTTTCTAGCTCTGCTTTTACTAATAATGCAACATAAGGATGCATCTTTCTAAGTTTTTGTTTGACGGGCTTGATCCTGAGAGCTATAGATAAGTGGTGCATGATTAGATTAGGATCTAGCCCTGGCATATCAGTATAAGACCATGCAAACTTAATATTCTTCTCTTTTAGGAACTCTATGAGCTATGCCTTCTCTTCTAACAAGGTTTGTGCGAGGTGGACTATTTGAGAATTTTCAACAGTGCCCAAATTTACTAGCTGTGTTGGTTCTGTTAGATTAGGCTAAAAGCTAATCTCCCAAGAACACCTACATGCAAACCTATCACATGGAAGAAGCAAAGACAGAAGAAAGAAGAAGCTATGGAGGCCAAAAGTGCAAAGACATCATATCCATGTTCAAAGAATGAATTTTTATTATGAACAAAAATGATTATAATACAATCTCCTATGGAATGCAAAGAGGTGAATCCTTATAAAAGGATATCAAAATCCTAAAGGTGAAAACCCTAGAGAATAATGAGATGCCTAAGTTTAACTTAAGCGTAGAGTATAATAGACTAATAATTAAATTAATTAATTATTAGCTATAGCATGACTACTATAACACCCCCCCTTAATTGTAACTTAGGGAGAAGCTAAACTGCTAAGGACTAAAGGATACATGAAAAACAAAATGCAAGAAAGGAACTATGGGTCTCGGTAACTAAGCCTGATCAGGTACCCAAGTACAATAAATAAAATAGATGAAGGAAAATAAGCCTCTAATCTAGGGAAAGTCCCAAAGAAAGGAACAAGAAAGAGCAAGAAGCATCTCCGAAGCATGAAGCTGTAAACACTATCAGAAGAAACTGCTAGAACCCCCACTGAAGTGCATGACCAGATAGAGAATACAAAGTCTAAAGAGCTGATCAATTGAACCAAGGAAGCAATAGACCCAACAGGTGAAACCCCCCCATAATGTTGAACGGGGAGAGGGGTGACAGGAACACTAAAATATAATGCTAGAAACATCCACAGAAAGTAGAATCAGGAACACCAACAGTGCAATAGAAGTACACGCACAAGATAAAGGGTGGTGTCATCGACACACATCATGGGCTAATTTCATGGAAGGTATGCTCACTTGACAAAGGTGGACGAGCACAAACTGGAAAAACATCATAACCCCCCATGGCACTGTATAACAGAGTGCGAGTACAAAAAATACACAAGGTGCTCGAGATCCCAGAAATGCAGAAGTAGGCACTTTATCTTAGTGCATTTACAGAAAAAGAATGTTATAGAAGAGAAGCATACAAGCTTAGAAGTCAGAAAGAAGAGTGAGCCAGAAGATTAGAAGAAGAGATCCTAGGACCTGTAGAACCCAAGTAATCCGCCAGAGTGTGAAAGAGAAAAACTCAAAGGAGAGAGAACCTAGAGAAATATCTAGAAAAAAAGACCCCTACAACTACAAACTTCACTAAACTAGCTTTCTGACGATATCTGATTTTCCAAAAATGGAGTCTGGATGAGCCAGATATGGCTCACAGAAGGCAAAAAATAGACATCATACTTTGACAAAAAAACACTTTCAAAATAGAAGATCCAAAAAACCTAACTATCATGGTTGGAAAGACCTCAGAAAGAGCTTTTTGACGATATAACAAAGTCTAAAAAAGGCCTTTGTATGCTCCAGATAGAGTGAAAATAGTGAGAAGGGCTCAAAAAGCATCAAAATCTAGGTTTTAAGCCCCTGGGGCTAAACTAAATTGGGCCCCTGGGCGCATGGCACGCACAGGGGCTGGGTCAGAGCCCCTGGTCATCAATATGACTGTCAGCAATGCAAAAAGGGCCCAGGGGCTAAACAACCCCCCCGGGCGGCGCCAAAGGGTGGAGCGGAGGCCGATGGGAGCCGAGCAGTGACCAATGGCGGAAGAGCACGGGTGGCCTGGCTGTGGCGCCCTTTTAAAACCATTGACTGCGCTAATAAAAATGCATAAAACATTATAAAAAAATGTTTTTTTTTGAATTTTTTCTCAGTTTCCGTGCCCGTACGGCATTAGAAACCAAATTTTTTTTTCCTCGGAGCCAAGTTGTCCAAAATGGACAAGTTTTATATGGATTCTGGGGTTTTTGGGTGCTCTGAGCGCAATGGTAATGTCTGTTTGAGCCCAAAATGATCAGAAATAGAGGTCCCCCCTAAATCCACACAAAAAACTTTTGAACGACCAAGAAAACCCCTAGCTTCTGAAATGCTTTGACAAACATAAACAATGAGCAGTAAGCGAGCTCTGATACCATGTTAGATTAGGCTGAAAGCTAATCTCCCAAGAACACTTGCATGCAAACCTATCACATGGAAGAAGAAAAGATAAAAGACAGAAGAAGCTATGGAGGCCAAAAGGCCAGAGACATCATATCCATGGTCAAAGAATGAATTTCTATTATGAACAAAAATGATTATAATACAATCTCCTATGGAATGCAAAAAGGTGAATCCTTATAAAAGGATACCAAAACCCTAAAGGTGAAAACCCTAGAGAATAATGAGATGCCTAAGTTTAACTTAAGCGTAGAGTATAATAGACTAATAATTAAATAAATTAATTATTAGCTATAGTATGACTACTCTAATAGGTTCAATCACTACTGAAGACCTTTCCTAAAAGTGTTCAGGGAGGATATCAAGAGTCTCATCCTTTGGAGCCTCTGAGAGGTTTTCACCATTGGATACATCTTTTTTCTTTACTATTTTGGGATCTGATACTGCCACACTGTGGTTTTCACCATTAGTCTGCTTTTTCTTTTTATTTTTTATTTTTTGACTAAGAAACTTGATATCCTCCTGTGACATGCTCTCGCTCCTTGCATTGGTGGAAGAAGGGCAAGGTTCACAAGCATTGAGATAACAAGATAGGGTGTGGTCATTAGGAAAGTTGAGGATAGGAGTAGGATTTTTTTTAGTCCAATCAATTAGGTCTGGGAGTACTAATGTTAGGTAGTCAGTCTCTAGAAAGGACAGCATTGTGTTAGCATCAAGACCATTAACCGACATGATATGATCTGTTAAGTTAATTCCTTTGATATTTAGATCAATAAGAGTGAGATCATTGTTAAAGGGGTCATTGTTAGTCATATGCATACCAAACTCTAGTGACTCATCAGTAGAAATCTCATCATCATCTCTCCGTAAAATGAGGCTTCTTGCTTGTAGCCTATGAAATTCTTCTAGACTTATGTATTCACGAGTTTCTGCATCAATGATCGGGGGAAGGAACTCTTATTTTTCTTTAGGATTATCAGTGTCATTGGGAGGAGTGTCAGACTATTTATGAGGAGCTAAGGGTGCTAAAAACATGTGAATTGTATCTATTCCAATATCTTCCGTGGCAATAGATAGCTCATCCCACTCATAGTCATGAGAGTCAGTAACCTCATCATCAGATCTATTTAAGTATTCAACAATGGTTATCTGGTGTACCCACTTAGCCATCTGGAGATCAAAGTATGGTAGATCTAGGACATGTGAAATTGTGACCAATTTCCCCCAATTAGGATGTAAATCCTATTGTCAGGGTGTCTCTTGAGTAATTGTTGCTATGGTGTCTCCTACCTCTTGAATGGGAGGTTGTGCTTGTAAAGGGGTGTGAAGATCTTGTGGTACCTCAAAGCTGAGTACGTAGCATTCTCCTTGGTAGTTGGGGTCCTGTGTGCCAACATGCAACAATCTTTCTTAGGACCACTACTCTAGTTCATCTATTTCATCACTCCCTTTATCTAAGTGTGAACTTTCTTTTAAAGCGGGTTTATCAGTTTTAGTATTAAAACCAATTCATGTTTTATCTCTGGTATTCTGGAACTCCATGGGTATAGGTTCAATAAGCCCTTGTCCAGTGTCATTTAGAGGTCCTTTTCCTTTGTAAGCCATTTTCATGAGGAAATCATATCCCTTTCCATATTTCTCTTGGGATATCTTCACATGTTTGACCTCAGCCCCCATCGGTTCTCCTTTGTGAAGCTAGTCCAAGACTACCTGTCCTTCTGTGTTATCTGAAAAATATGTGGATGCCTTTACCATGCCAATTTCTTTGTCTACTTTTGGCTCCTTGGATGCTGTAGGTGTGAATGTTGAGGAAGGTTTTCCATAGGATCTTGGTGACACCGAAAGTTCTGTCAGTGAGGGAGTTAGGTCCAACTTATACTCTCCCATACCTATTTCTTCAAGTTTCAAAGTTTTTCCAAAACTCGTCATAACCATGTCCTTGGTAGTTTCAGGAGTAACGATATCCATGGCCTCTTTGTTATGTGGGATCATGCTACCTACTTTGATATTGTTGCAAGTGTAGTTAGCATCTGCAGGAATCGTCACTTCCACCCCATTATGCAGGAATTTTATGCATTGCTGGTAAGTGGACGGTACAGCTTGCATCTTGTGAATCCATGGTCTCCCTAGTAGGATATTGTAGGCCAATGGTAGATCTAGAACTTGACATATGACATTCCTCTCAATTGGTCTGACTTTGATAGGTAGAACAATAATGCTTCTGGAGGATCTTTCTTCCTCATCATAAGCTTTGATGGTTATCTTGCTTCTAGAGTCAATTGTTTGTTCTAAGAGACCCAGCCTCTTGATTAAATCCAGTGTACAGATATTTAATCCTGCACCTTCATCTATCAACACGCATCTAACACGAGATTTATGAATAAGGACTTCAATATGGAGGGGTTGATTATGTGGATGTGTCAATGATTTGTCATCCTCTTCAGAAAAGGAGAGGTAGTGTGGCACTGAGATGTGATTGACCATCGCTTGGAATTTTTCTATATCGATATCTTTTGGAACATTAGTAGCATGTAGATCTTGTTCTAGGATTTCCCTATGTATTGTAGATATCTTGAGCAACTCAAAAATGGAAATTTTGGCAGAGGTTCATTGAAATTGGTCTACCAAGTCATATTTTTCTCTAGGAATAGTAACCACATGTTTTGATGCTAGTTTAGGAATAGTTACAATAGGAACCTTGGATGTTGATGTTAGTTTTGGAGGTCCTTTGATTGTAACCTGTGCTTGGCTTCGTGTTACAGCATTTGAGTGGAATGAGACACCTTTGATTGTGACCACATTGATGGATTCAATTTTAATGTCAAGCATATTGATCACATTGTCATTTTTGGAATAGGTGTAGTTTACCTCATTACTCTTCCCTTTAGATGTTTCTCCTTGATCATAATTAGGAAAGGGTTTGTTGAATGTTGTATGATCCTCATTAGTAGTGTGTTTGTCTACTTTGATCTTACCTCCTTCGATAAGGTCTTGGATGACATGTTTAAGCTTGAGGCAATTATTAGTCTTGTGTCCTTTGTTTTTGTGGAAGACACAATAGGAATTATCATCCCACCACCTGGGTTGGACCATTGGTTCCCACAGTTTGGAATCTGGGATAGTTAGAACTTTGTTATCCAATAGCATTTTTAGAACAGTCTCAAGAGGTTCTCCCAAAGGAGTGAAATTTCTTTGGTGTTTTGAAGTCCATGTCTGTCCCTTGTTATTATCATTGTTTGCTTTGGGTATGGGAGTTGTTACCTTAGCATCCTTTCTTGCTTGCATTCCATTGGTTAGATTGAATACCTCGGGTTTAGGATTAATGTTAGAGGCATCAACCACTCCATCATTAACAACATTTTTGTTTTGTTTCCACAATTTAGGCTTGGATTTGGAGTTGTTGGTCTTGTTTTCATTTTGAAGGGTGATTTCTCCCCTTTTGACCATGACTTCCTCAATATGAAGGGCATTTTTAATCATTCTGTCAAAGCTTGGAGAGTCCTGCATTTGTAAAGGGTGGTTCAATTTAGGCACTAGATTATTAACAAATATCTCCATCTTCTCTATTTCTGGAATGGCCATTGAATATCATGCAAAAATCTTCCTCCACCTTTGTAGGAAGTGTGTAAATGATTCACCAGTTCTTTGTTTGGTATTACATAGGTCCATCATGGTCACATCATGTTGGATGTTGTAGGAGTAATGTTGGATGAACCGTTGGATCAACTCCTCGAATGTCTTGACCTTGCGGTTTAGTTTTAAGAACCACTCCATGTCATTACCTCATAGACTTCCTGAAAATAGTCGCATGAGGTATGTAGGTTCGTGCATGTATTCTATTCTTAGAGCACAGAATTCCCTCACATGGTCGTGTGGGTCAGTTTGTCCCATATACTTGTCGTACTTTGGTCTTGCCACATTGGGAGGAAAGGGGACCATAGTAACACTCTTGTCAAAAGGAAATGGACAAATGGCATCCAAAGAATATTCTATTTTGGGTTTCTCCTTCTCCTGTTTGAGGTTTGTGAGCTCTGTTTGCATCAGATTGAGTTGTTTGATGACAATAGATATAGGGTTTGGTACCTCCTTTTCCTTGAGTTTTTCCAAATCATAGTCTTTGGGTATTTGACACCTATGGAAGCTAAATAAAGGAAGTATTTTTCTTTATCCTCATCAATCATCCTTTCCATTATCTGGTTGAACCTCTTGATTTGTTTGAGTTTTTCATATTCTTCTTTAGTGATTTCATCCTCACTTCCAGATTCAAATAAAGGTCGTTCAAACTTGGGTACTTCTTCATCAGTATCCTTAGGTTTTTGGTGTTTTCCATCGTTATATTCCTCAAAGGCCTCACTCCATCTGCAAGTGTCACTATCCATTTGAGGGGAATCTAGGTCGAGAAGGGAACTACGATAAGTTTCTCCTTGAAAGTTTGGTGTTTTAGGAGGCACTTTCGACCCTTAAGATGTGTACTTGTTGCATCTTGTGTTAACCATGAAGTTGCTTCTCAACTTTGTCAACATTTCCCAATAGTGCAAGTGAGAGTTTCAGATCATTCAAGTGGGTGTGTCTAGGTAAAAGTAACTATTTTTTGTTGGTGGATGTAAATGATTCCAGTGTCAGAGGGTTAGAATTCCCTAATAGTGAGCTGGAAACCAAGTTGTTGGTAGAAAGCGGGTAGACCACACGTATTGAACTGATCGTGAAAGACTGACTAAGCATGAAAGGTAGGAATTTCAAAAGAGTTTTGAAATTTCAATAGGGAGACCAGAAAAGACAACAAGAACTAGTTGAAAAGCCAAAAGGGTATCCTAATTGTTGACAGGGTTTTGCTGACCGGGTCCGCCAACAGTCATAAGTTGTCACCGAGTTCCGGGGAAATCAGCCAACTCCGCCTGCAAAGGTTGTCCAGGGGAATAAATCCTCCGGACCTTCAAGCACCTGGGTATCAGGTCATGATGGTGTGGGGCTCGGTCAGGAGAGGTGACTATTGTCAAGGGGGATAGCTGGTTTCTTCAACTCATCTTCTCCAGAGATTCGATCAAGGTAAGGTTTTCCCGAACGTTCTACACTTAGCAAATAAAATGAAAAAGATCCTGCAGGGTTAGAAATACTTCATCTAACTATAGTCATGCTGAAATGTCCAGAACATTAATGATGCCCTGGTAGACTACACTAAATGCCGAAGAAACACATAACCATCAGCTAGCATTCTATCAGTAGTGGGAGTAAAGAGTTCGTTAATCTACTTTAACATACCAGGGTAAAAGACATAAAGAACATTAAAACACAAAATATCATTAACTCAGAAGCAGGAATGCCAACAACATCATTGCTAAGAATTCTTCCTTCTTCATTAATATTTAGTCCAGCAAGAACTGGTGCGTGATACAATGGCGGCTCAAGGGGAGCATCTAACTATCAGGGACATAACAATGGAGCATTGAGCTCTGCAACTTAAAAGAATCACTTTGCTATTGCTTATGGACAACAAAATCATCAATTTTTCTGACCCTTGGAAATGGGCTGGTTTGCCTATTTATACAATTTTCTTCTAACCCTAACCCTATTTATATTATGTTTCAATAAAATACAATATCTGGGGGCCAGTACTACCTGCGCCACCCTACAAAAGACCTGGAGACGGAATAGGTCTGCCATGTCAGAAGAAGAAGACAAGAATATACATCGAAAGAATCGATCTTGAGAAGAGAGCCAGAGAGGAGAAAGTAGAAAGTAGGTCCCCCAGGGACCGAGGTTATATGCCTCATAAATGGAAAATGCGGCGCCCTGTCTCTGATGTGTCAGGTGCACCTCTGAGCGGCGCCTCAAGAAGACCACCCTGTCAGAAAATCAACCACCGAGCAACACTTCTTGATGTGGCCAACTACCTTCTGACAAACTTTATTAACCACCTCTGAAAGTGACCGGTCAGCCTCAAGGGCCGGGACATGGATCACCTTAAAGAATACAAAAAAATTTTGGATCTGGGACTCCAGGATCCAGGAACTTATGCCCCCTAGAGAATAAAGAATACTCAGTGTGAGTTTTTCCCCGGCCTCCAGAGAAAGCTCAAGGTTGCTTATTATCGTTGAAGGCCTGAAGGAGGTAGGAAATGCCATCTTCATCTATCTCTTTTAAGCTGGCCCTTCTGTGCCTGGCCACTTCAACTTGTTCCCCCAAGTCTAAAATATTTTCTCTGAATTCATCTGCCATCCTTGCGGTGTCATGGCCCTTAAGTATCATTTTGGTTAATCTTTCCATCTGGGCACCATCTATCCCGTCTGGGGATTGATACCAGGATGTCGTTATTTCATCAAACCTCGCCAAAACTGACTCTTCGAGGGTATAGGTATCTGTACTAAGGGGATCAGCCTCGGAAGTCTTTATTACAAAAGACTTGTATAAATTGGAAGAATATTTTATTGTGTTTATCTTTTCTTGTAAGGACTCCACCAGTTGCTTGGTTACCTCCAATGTGAGGTCCAGTCTAGAGTGCTGAGTTCTTACAAAATCAAATGATTCTTCACCCAGAATTCTGGATTTAGAAATTATGTCTTCTCCTAGAGTGAGGATCTCTTCGAGCTCTACCTTACATGCTTGGTAATTTTTGGCGTCACCCTCCCACTGCTCAATAAGCGCCTCCGCCTAATTTATAACTTGCCGGGCTGTGAATAGATCTGGGAGGGTGGACGCCAAGAAACGTCGGGTATTTCCTATCTGCAGGGCGACCCATTCGTCCACTGCCTGAGCTTTCTTCTTCATTACTCGCAAGGAGTCTATGTCACTCTGTGGTAATTCCTCTGATGTGGAGGTCTATGGAGGGGTGGCATTGATGGGTCTGGCCAGCTCAGTAAGCAACCCCATAGGGTTTTCATTCTTTTCCTTTTCAGCCTTGAGCCTCTAGGCCTCCTTTTCGTATCAGGCTTCAACTTCCCTTGCTGCCTCCTTGAGCAAGTCTACCTCGCCTTGCTTTCCTCTTTTACCCAGGGACACCTCTGTAATGTTGTAATCTACGGGATCTGCAATTGCTTCATCAATGTCTGGGGGAGGTGTTGCCACCATGGCAATGGTTTCTCCACCCGGCCCAGTTCACAAAGTGTGAACTGTCCGGGCTTTCTTCGCCTTCGGCGGGGCCTGAACTTGGGCCATCATCTCAGCCAGGGAGAGAGGAATCACCGGAGCTGACTGATCTTTTCTCTTTCTACTGTCTACCAGCCACTGAGGTGGCCTTCCTGCCAGAGTTTTTTCTTCTAATTCTTTCCTGGTATCCGGTGGCTATTTCTCCTCTTCAACATGAACCTCATCCGTTCCCCTCCCCGTCTCTTCTTCTGCAGCAACGTTCTTTTCGATCTCCATCCCCTCAGCCTGGTCCTGTATATCAATTGCTGGGTTTGGACCCTGATAGGCTTCCTTGGGTATTTCTTCTTCAAGCTGCTCCTCTTGATGTTCTTCTTCTTCTGCCAGAATTTCTTCTTCTGTCGGCAGTAGGAGAGGTGTCGGGCCAAGATTTAAAGTTTGGGCCGCTGTGATCACCTGCCCGAAGGTGGATCCTGGGAGTGGGCCTTGGGGCATGGTGACTGGGATAATGGTTATTTTTGAAGGTCCAGGTCCCCCAGTGGGTGCCACTTGTTCACTTGGTTTTTGTTTGTCCACTCCCGAACCTTGTGTTGCTTGAGCCCCGAAAATAACCTCCAGTTCTGGCTTCTTTCCTTCTGTCTGCTGCTCTTCTTGTTCTGCAGCTTCTTGTCTAGCCCCCAGGACTTCTACCTTCGCTTGTGTGTCGTCCCCCTGCAAATTTCCAAATTCATCAGCCGCAAATACATCAAACTCCTCTTCTGGAGGGGGACTTGCCGGGACCTCTGCAGGCTTTGTCTCTTTCTCCAGCTCCAAGAAACTGGAGGAAAGAATTTCCACTTTCTGGGGGAGGGACGCCACTGGTGCTGGTTCTACCTTGGGCTGTTTTATGTGTTTTCTCTTCCTCTAGGTGACCAGAGGTGGCCCTGCATCTCTTATTGCTGCAGCTTCCAGTGGATCCACCCCCGTCACCTTGATCATTAAGGCTGCCAATCACGGGGAGGAAGGAGGACCAAGTGGGCCGGCCATAAGTGGAGGGGTGGCCAACTTCGTTATTAGTTGCTCCCTCATTTATTGGGAGGCCGCCATAGAATATTTTATTTGTTTGGCAATGGGGAATCCTTGCGCAGAATCGGTGGTAGCTATTTTCTTTTCTTTATTTGCACCCTGCGAAGAAGTCTCAGCCCCTGGGGTTAATCTTGGAGCCGGTGGTGGTGTTGACTTTGGCACCGACTGGGCTATTCAGCGGGTACTCCTAGGGCACACCTTCTTGAAGTAGGTGTGGCTTTTCTCTACCACTTCCTGAGTGAAGTCTTTGATCTTGGGCTCTTCCTGTGTGGCCTAATTCACTGGTGGCAGGGCCCTTTTATCGATCCCCTTTTCTTTGTACTGGGGATCTTCAGTGGGGGCAACGTCTGAGAAGTCGGCTGGGAATTTCCAGAGCCAGAGCTTCTACATCATTCCCACTGTCATTCTAACATAATGCCTACTCCGCACATCCACATCATCTATGCAATCTTCCCAGAAGTCCTCCATGTGTATTTGATGGGGTTCTGAAGCCCGGGGCAGTGTCGTTGCAATTCGGCCATGCGGATCAAAATTTTTCTGCGCCAGATAGAATTCTTATAAGTTGTAACTTTTGAGCTCACTGTCTACCTCCTTCGTGGCGGCCAGACTACATGTGTAGTTCCCATAGGAGATTGGGAATGAGACATTTGGGACCTTCTTGAGGGCCAAGAAGGCATGCAGCTCCATTATTTACCGGCAATATTCCAGCAGCACGATCTTGTCCCCGCAATGCTTGGGTAACAAGTAAGGTTTCTCAGAGAAGCCAGCGACCCTAATGTATGAGTGTTGTTGGAATTGAATATAGTAGTGTCCATAACTACTAACTAATTTCATCGCCTCAGTGGATAGGCGGTATCCGGCATCCCGGGTGGGTGTAAGAAAGTGGTAGTAAACGAACGCATTATTTACTCGGCAGTAGCTGGGGAAGCTGGCCTCCTATTGAATCTATGGGAAATGGTCCCATGGTGCTTTTTGTCTTGGGCCAATCCTGAGCACGCCATCTGTAAGTAGGCTGTTGGAATGGGGCCTCTGCTATGCCAAGGCCCAGAAAACATAAGAAGACATAAAGAACTTGTTCTTTTGGTTCAGCTGCCAGAACTCAGAGTCGACATGGTTGGAGATTATTGCCGCCCAGTCAAAGAATTCTCCCTTGGTGGAGATGCTAAGGAGGAAGTAGTACATCCATCTAGCAAACTCCTATGTAGATTTTTGCCCGAAGACCCGGTCTAATGCTATCATCCCCATCTAGATGCTCTCCTTGAATTCAGAGCGGGGGATTTCTATCTTCATTCTCTTTGGGTCCCTCTTTGGGACCTTGAGCCAGTGGGTATACATATATACCCGGGCAGCATCCTCCAGTTGTGTAAACTGCTTCAAGGCATCAGTCCTTGTGACCACCATGGCTCTATCAAATTGTGGGATGCCTAGGCTTGCTTGGAATGTGACTGGGTCGAGGGACACTAGTGGAGTAGGGTACCCAGTGGGTTCTACAGTAGTGAGCATAACGGCCCAGACGGAAGAGTTGTAGTTGGTAGCCAGTGTTAGAATAAGCTCTGGAGACTGTACAGAGCATGGGAAGCAGGCTGCCCGGAGAATTTTGGACCCTTCGATGTTGATTGCGAGCTCGTCTCCAACCTGTCGCTGGATGTGCATTATCTTTACCAAGGCCTGTATTTCTGCCCAAGTCCCGAAATTGGTGTCGGTCATCAATTTTACCTTGGACTCAATCTTTGAGCCCATAATCTCATTCTCTTGCACAAACTTCATGGTGAGGGGCAATTTTTCCAGGGCCTTCTCCATCTTGGACTTTGTGGTGGCCCTAGTCTCGGTTGCAGTTGGTAGATCCAGACTTCTGACGGAGACGATGCCAAAGCTTCAGACATGTTTGGAATATGAAGTCTGGGAATCTGTAAGACAAGACAACCGTCAGAATACATTTATGACAATAATTATTCCAGGGTCCAGAGAACTTACCACCGTGATATTTTGCTTTTTTGAAAAGTTAGTATCATGTAGAGGTAACCGAAAAGCAAAACACAAACTTCATCTTTATTACACATCTGGGTTTGGGGATTTTTATCATGCTTGACAAGGACACAGGATGGATGGTGTCAAGGGACCTAAGGCCCAGAGAAACGACCATTAGCAAAGATGCATGAAAAAGTAAGTTGTCGAGCCTACGCGGATGCCATGTGCATTGGCATTAAATGGATGTGATGGCGATGACGGTGGAGGCAACTGTCCGAATGTGCAAAAATGGAAAGCCACTTAGCTGGGATTAATTATGCACATGGGAAATAAATGAGGCTCTGACAGCCTTGATGGAGGAGAGAGAAAACTACCTGTTTGAAACTGGCTGGGAGCCGAGCTTCAAACAGGTGGTTTTCTACTTCGCAACGGATTTGGAGGCAAAAACCAAAAACAAAGGTGACTCGGCTAGCTTGTCAAGCCACCTGGAAGGATATACATAGAGCTGAGGGGTATATACAGAGAAAATCTTACAACTATGCACATATACACATGAATATACAACGCGAGACGACGCTCGCGGGAAAAAATAGACAAAGCAAAAACAAATAAGTACAACTATCTACACATTTACGCTATTTATGCTATTTACGCTATTTATAGAAAAAGAAACCTCTGCACAGAAGGCAGACAACCCTTCATCAGAGCTGGCCCACCAACGGGCGGCAAAACTAGAAATAGAGGACCAGGCGAAACACAGAGAAACAAGACAAGATGAGACAAACAAAAACCAAATAGACCCAAAGGAAAACCAGAGAACAGAAGAAAAACAGAGAGGAGGGAAGGCAGAAAAACCAACCTAAGAACGCAGAAGGCAGAGGAAAGTGAGGATTTACCGCAGGAGCGCGAGTTGTCAATCGGTTAGGAGCACCACCACAGAGCGCTTGCAAATGCCTGAGAATGATAGAAAATCTCTTTGAATATACAGGGCCAATAATATCTGGCCTGAAGGATCTGATGGGCAGTGGCATCGGCTGAGCCATGCCCGGTTCCAAACTATCCGTGGAATTCATCAATTATCTTTACAGCTTGGTCTCTATCGATGCACCAGAGGTACACTCCCTCATAGTTTCTTCGGTAAAGCGCAAATATTTTGATCATAAAGTGGGCGCTTTTCATTCGCAGGCGCGGCGTTTGTGGGGAGGTAATCCCTCCAGGAATTTGTTATTTAGCAGTAAGTATACTAGGTCGGTATACCATGGGTCTTGGGTGATGGAATCCACTATGTAAGCTTAGCATTCTATGTGAGGAGTCTCTTCTGCCATCGCCCGACTTAGTCCCTGGCCCTGGACTATTTTCATGGGCTGCATTTCTAAGTCATATTTCTGGAGGACGGCCATCCATTTCCCCTGTCTCTCGCCCAATTCATTCTGCATCAGCAGAGATTTGACAGCCTGGTCCAGGATGATAGCATGCACTTTTCTCTGGAGAATGTAATGCCAGAATTTCTTCATGGCGCGGACTAGGGAAAAGGCTTGTTTTTCTAGTGGTGAATACCAGACTTCGACATTCTTAAAGGGGGAGCTCATGAAAGCTATTGGTTTTTCTTCCCCTTCAACCTTTTGAGTCAACACTACCGCAGCAGAGTGCGGTGAAGCAAACGAGTAAATGTAAAACAGAAGGGAATAGTCCAGGCTGGCCAAGACGGGTGCCTCCATTATTGTTTGTTTGATTTGGGCGAACACCTATTTTGCCTCAGGGCTCCACTCAATCTTGGTGTCCTTCTTCATCATCTCATTGAGTGGTTTAACTATTTCTATAAATCCTGTGATGAATCATCGCACGAAGTTGATTTTTTTGAAGAAGGATCGCATCTTTTTCTTGCTGCCCGACATCTGTAAGTTTAGCAGTGCCTCGACTCTATCAGGGTCTATGGATATACCCTTCTCAGAGACAATATGTCTGAGCAACTTCCCTTCGATGACCCTGAATATGCACTTCTTAGGGTTGAGGGATATCCCATACCGGTGACATCTCTCGTAGATCTGAGCGAGGTGGGCAGGATGATCATGCCTGTCCTGGGAAAAGATAGTCAAATCATCCATATAGATGATTATGCACCAATTTATGAGGCCCTTGAATGCAATGTCCATGGCCTTTTGAAAGGTAGCCCCTACATTGATCAGACTGAAAGGCATTCTTCTATATGCAAACGTTCCCCACTTGGTGGTAAACGTTGTTTTCTCCCTATCTTCGTACTTGACCATGACCTGGTTGTATCTTGAATATCCATCCAAGAAAGACATCATTTGAGATCCATTCACTATCTGGAATACCTCATCCAACAAGGGAAGAGGGTGATTATATTTTTTAGATGTCTTGTTCAAATTTTAGAAGTCCACGCAAAGGCGGATCTCACTGTTCTTTTTCCGGACCGGGACTAGATTGGCAACCCACGTAGTATGCCAGATTGGAAATATTATCCAAGTCGATAGTAGTTTTTCTACCTCTTGACGAATCAGAGGCTCTAAGAGGGGGTTGACTGGTCTTTGTTTTTGCCGAAAGGGCTTAGCGTTTGGCTTCAGGGGAATAGTATGGGTCATGATAGATGTATCATATATTTTCAAGTCTTCATAACCCCAAGCAATTACGTTGATGTATTCTCGGAGAACCGTGAGAATCTTCTCCTTTTCCTCAGGGGAACAGGAGGTACCAATGTGAATAATCTTTTCTTCACCAGGCTGGCCAATGTTAACCTTTTCAAATTTCCCTCCCTCAGAGGAGGATGACACCTTCTCACCGGCCTGAGGGTCCGAGTCAAAGATTCATTCTAATGCAACCATCCCCTTTGGGATGGTGTTAGTGGGTAGGTCCATGATCCCATCCTCTTCATCATCTTGCCCAGTATCATCGTGGTCTTGTTCCTCCACTATCTGATCCTCAAAGACACCAACATTCGCCATGAAGGCTAGGATATGTTGATCGTCTTCAAAAACTTGAAAGTGGGTGACATTATCTGGAATGGACGGGGTGGGGACCATCTCAACTGAAAATTTCCAGAGTCGTGAGCCGGCCATTGGCTCAAGGGTGCCGGCAGAAGCAGGGAGGGCATCCGGGACATAGTTTCGTCGTCGGGGAATGAGGTCAATGCCAAAGGCATCAAAATCTTCGATAAGGCTCCAAGCCCGGTTGCGGTATGCAGCCAGCCTTTTATCATGACATGTGTATTGACTCTGGACTTGTTTAACAATCAGCTCTAAGTCACCCAGAGCCCAGAGGCGGGTGACACCTTTCCTTAAAGCAAACAAAATTCCAAGGACCAAAGCCTCGTACTCTATGACATTTTTTGTATAGTTGAACTGCAGTCTATAGGATGCAAGGAAGGACTTCCCTCGCAGGTTGATTAATTCTACCCCAGCCCCACAACCTTGTTTGGATCGGGACCCATCAAACTTAAGAGTCCATAAGTCACTGTTTGTAACCTGGGGCTGGGGAGGGGGAGTTTTCTTTGGATCATTGCTGGGAGATTTAGGAGGTCCTTCCTGGACCACCGGCGTGGAAGTGGAATTTACCCCCGGAGGCATTTCGACTTGGGGTTCCCGGGGAGATGGCATCGTAGAAGCACATCCCATAGGGGTACTGGGTCCCGGGGAATCAATTATATGTTTATTCTGGAAGGTAGCGAGTTGCCGGTTAGCGATCAAGAGACATGGCTCACACTCAAGTTCTGAATGTTTTTGGTAGTGCACTTGGCACCAAGTGCCGGACAGGAGTGTGGCAAGGGTTGATGTGGCACCCTAAGAGAAAATTTTAACTCTCATCTTTTCTTCTAAGTCTTGGGCTCTCTGTAGTACAGCGGGATCTTCCCCGGGGATGAAATTAAATGTCAAAATTTCAAAAGGTTTGTACACTCCCAGGGAAGTCTCAGAGAAAAAGACTTTGTTGACCCTCCCCACCTCGGTGAGGGCCTGTTTCATCCGGGGTTTGTTTTTGACCCAGATCTTATTGGATTCTCCCTCCCATGGAAGCCATAAGTGGGTGAAGTCGGTCAAAAAGTATACATTCAAGGACTTAGACCAATTCTGACTTAGTAACATCCCGTAGGTCTCAGGGATGTCCACCACTTGGATGTCAATGATACTGGCTATCCTGGGGTCCTAGATAAGATGTATCCGGACGTTCTTCAATTCCCCCACCATTTTTACAGTAGTCTTATCTAGCTGGATTACTGCACCATTAGATGGGGTGGGGTGGAGCCCGAGCTTCTGACAAATGGACAAAGGCATGATGTTACCCGAAGCTCTAGAGTCTACTAAGCAGTTGTGTACATTTTTTCAGTAAATATTCAGACCTAGTAAGAAAGGAGGATCCTCGTTATTTCCCTGGAAGACAGCCGCATTAGCATCTTTGAAGGAGATGGTCTTGGGTGGGCGGCTAACGGCTTCTGGGTTCTCTAAGAGCTTCAGAAGAGACTTCTTCTATTTAGGACAATTTAGTAAAACCTCCATTAAGGTCATTGAGGTGGTGGTCTGCTCTAACACCCTCGTGATATCAAATCTTCCTCCCAGGAACGGGTGATTTTTCTCGGTGAGTTCTTTTTCTTGGTTAGGGCTAGGACCTTTTGGATGGATGGGTCGATCAGTTGCGTTGTCCCAGGGAGAAGGGGCATCTTTGATAGGAGGTGTGGGCATGTAAGCTGGTCCCTTACCAGCCTGGCTCTGAGTATTGTATGGAGCCCGTGGGTTAGTAAAGGCGTTGGCCTCAAAGGGCAGAATGGACTTGTCAAAGAATCCCTGTAGTTTGGATTCTTTTTCATCCTCTCAGGAAGTTTTGAAGAAGATGGTATCACAGGTGAAGGCACTGTGGGTTGTCTCTTGGATAGGAGGCTCTAGAGGAGTGGTATCATGCGACTGATGCCTGTCCAGCTAGGAGATCATGATGACCCTCTCAAAAGTGGCACAATTCACCTCATTATGCGAACCCGTATTGTGTAATCTACACCAGTTAGTCATGGGCTGGAAGTCTGTGACTGGCATAAAGTGTGATGGTCCAGCGCCATTTTAGTTGGAATTTTGGTTCGGAGGTGGGCCTCCGGTATTCGTGTTGTTACTCTATTGTTGTTGATTGGGTCTAGACCCATAGTTGAAATTTCTTCCTCCGGCATTGTTGTTGTGTTGGCCGGAGAAAATATTCCCTCTCTGGGAATTTGAGTTCTGGGGTGCGTAGGGCCCTGCCTTCAATTGGCCCATGTCCATGGTTAAGGTGGACAATATTCACCAGAGGGATTTGACCTCAGTGGTCAACTGAGTGTTAGCATCACAGTGTGACGGCTCTGGTTGTTGTTGGCTTCCTGGGAAGGCAGCAGTATTAGCCAGAGTCGAGGGCGGCAATCCTCCAGCCGCGGATGACTAGAAGAAGGGCACTCCAGGCGGTTGTGTCTGAGTTTTTTGTGTCTGCTATGGCTGATTCCAAGGGAAGACTTCCAGAACTGGTGTCATCTGGGTCTGGGCTGGGTAGATATATTGTGCCTGCTGGTCTACCAAGGGTGGCAGAGGATTCATCGTCATCGAGGGGGCACCCATTGCCAGATTGGGGTTGTATCCCCCGGCGTATGTAGTTCTGCCAGGGATCATGTTGAAAGGCGTGCTCTGCCCAATCCCACCCAGGGATTTGTTGAGACCGTGGGACAGCTCTAAGGCTAGGTTGTAGACTTTTGCCAAGGTGTCCCGGTCGCCCGCGGTGGTGGTTCTCCAAAGGAGAGTGGCAACGAAGGGGTCCATCGCGTTAAGATAGGTCTGTATGGTTACTTCTAGGGAGGGAATGAAAGGGCCCGTGCACCGCTTCAGGGTGCACTGGAACCTATGATTGAATGTTGTAAGAGGTTCATTGGGTTCCTTCCTGATGGAGATGAACTGGCTGTGGGACCAGGCTGGGTCCACATGCACGCGAAAGGCAGCCAAGAAGGCGTCCTCCATGTCCTGCCAAGTGTTGATGGAGTTGGCAGGCAAGTTAAGGTACCAGTTCAACTCACTTTGTCCTAGGGACAAGGGGAACATACGGGTCACAACATCTTCATGTTGGATCCGGTGTCGATTCATGGCATCTTTGTATGCCTGTAAGTTTTCTTCTGCGGTCCGTGAGCCTAAGTGCTCATATCTTGGGCAGATCTTCTCTAGGTGAGAGGGTAAATCATTGGTTACACCCGGAAAGGTGCCCATTGGGGACCCAGTGTTTTCGAAATATGCAGCCATTGGGGAAACTATGTATTGGGTGGTTTGGGTACCGGTTCCCGGGACTGCCTGGGGGGTTTGAGTATTCAGAGATATGGCAGATCCCTAGACAATAGTGGCTGGTGTGATTTTTGAGGTTCATTTCTTACGAGCAGGAGGCTCAAGTTCAACAAATCTTCTGGGATTCGGGGCAGACCTGAGGACTCTTTCAAATTTAGCTGGGGAAAAAGAGCCAATCTCGCTAAAGGCTTGCCTCTTAAAACTACAGTTTGGAGAACCCTCAGGAGGTGTAAAATTGGAATCTTGGGAGGGGGATGAGTTCATGCCCTCCTTCTAGTGCTAGTTTCTATTGACGGGGTTTTGCTGACCGGGTTCGCCAACAGTCATAAGTTGTCACCGGGTTCTGGGGAAATCGGCCAACTCCGCCTGCAAAGGTTGTCCGGGGGAATAAATCCTCCAAACCTTCAAGCACCTAGGTATTAGGTCACGACGGTGCGGGGCTCGGTCGGGAGAGGTGACTGTTGTCAAGGGGGATAGCTGGTTTCTTCAACTTATCTTCTCTGGAGATTCGATCAAGGTAAGGTTTTCCCAAATGTTCTACACTTAGCAAATAAAATGAAAAAGATCCTACAGGGTTAGAAATACTTCATCTAACTATAGTCATGTTGAAATGTCCGGAACATCAATGATACCCTGGTAGACTACACTAAATACCAAAGAAACACATAACCATCAGCTAGCATTCTATCAGTAGCGGGAGTAAAGAGTTCGTTAATCTACTTTAACATACCAAGGTAAAATACATAAAGAATATTAAAACACAAAATACCATTAACTCAGAAGCAGGAATGCCAACAACATCATTGCAAAGAATTCTTTCTTCTTCATTAATATTTAGTCCAGCAAGCACTGGTGCGTGATACAATGGTGGCTCCAGGGGAGCATCTAACTATCAAGGACAGAACAATGGAGCATTGAGCTCTGCAACTTAAAAGAATCACTTTGCTATTGCTTATGGACAACAAAATCATCAATTTTTCCGACCCTTGGAAATGGGCCGGTCTGCCTATTTATACAACTTTCTTCTAACCCTAACCCTATTTACATTATGTTTTAATAAAATACAATATCTGAGGGCCAGTACTACCTGCGCCACCCTACAAAAGACCTGGAGACGGAATAGGTTTGCCATGTCAGAAGAAGAAGACAAGAATATACATCGGAAGAATCAGTCTTGAGAAGAGAGCCAGAGAGGAGAAAGTAGAAAGTAGGTACCCTAGGGACCGAGGCTATATGCCTCATAAATGAGAAATGCGGTGCCCTGTCTCTGATGTGTCAGGTGTACCTCTGAGAGGTGCCTCAAGAAGACCACACTGTCAGAAAACCAACCACCGAGCAACGCTTCTTGATGTGGCCAACTACTTTCTGACAGTCTTTATTAACCACCTCTGAAAGTGACTGGTCAGCCTTGGGGGCTGGGACACAGATCACCTTAAATAATACAAAAAAATTTTGGATCCGGGACTCCTGGATCTGGGAACTTATGCCCCCAAGAGAATAAAGAATAATCAATGTGAGTTTTTCCCTGGCCTCCGAAGAAAGCTCAAGGTTGCTTATTATCATTGAAGGCCTGAAGGAGGTGGGAAATGCCATCTTCATCTATCTCTTTTAAGTTGGCCCTTTTGTGCCTGGCCACTTCAACTTGTTCCCCCAAGTCTGGAACATTTTCTCTGAATTCATCTACCATCCTTGCGGCGTCATGGCCCTTAAGTATCATTTCGGTTAATCTTGCCATCTGGGCACCATCTATCCCGTTTGGGGATTGATACCGGGATGTCGTTATTTCATCAAAGCTCCCCAAAACTGACTCTTTAGGGGTATAGGTATCTGTACTAAGGGGATCAACCCTGGAAGCCTTTATTACAAAAGACTTGTATAAATTGGAAGAATATTTTATTGTGTTTACCTTTTCTTGTAAGGACTCTACCAGTTGCTTGGTTACCTCCAATGTGAGGTCCAGTCTGGAGTGTTGATTTCTTACAAAATCGAATGATTCTTCACCCAGAATTCTGGATTCAGAAATTATGTCTTCTCCCAGAGTGAGGAGCTCTTTGAGCTCTACCTTCCATGCTTGGTAATTTTTGGCGTCACCCTCCCACTTCTCAATAAGTGCCTCCACCTGATGGATAACTTGCCGGACTGTGAATAGATCTGGGAGGGTGGACGCCAGGAAACACCAGGTATTTCCTATCTGCAGGGTGACCCATTCATCCACTGCCTGAGCTTTCTTCTTCATTACTCACAAGGAGTCTATGTCACTCTATGGTAATTCCTCTGATGTGGAGGTCTATGGAGGGGTGGCATTGATGGGTCTGGCCAGCTCAGTAAGCAACCCCATAAGGTTTGCATTCTTTTCCTTTTCAGCCTTGAGCCTCTAGGCCTCCTTTTCATATCAGGCTTCAACTACCCTTGCTGCCTCCTTGAGCAAGTCTACCTCGCCTTTCTTTCCTCTTTTACCCAGGGACACCTTTGCAATGTTGTAATCTATGGGATCTGCAGTTACTTCATCAGCGTCTTGGGGAGGTGTTTCCACCACGGCAACAATTTCTCTGCCCGGCCCAGTTCGCAAAGTGTGAACTGTCCGGGCTTTCTTCGCCTTTGGCGGGGCCTAAACTTGGGCCATCATCTCGGCCAGGGAGAGAGGAATCACTAGAGCTGACTGATCTTTTCTCTTTCTACTATCTACCAGCCACTGAAATGGGAGAGATGGCCTTCCTGCCAGAGTTTGTTCTTCTGATTCTTTCCCAGTATTTGGTGTCTGTTGCTCCTCTTCAACATGAACCTCATATGTTCCCCTCCCCACCTCTTCTTCTGCAACAATGTTATTTTTGATCTTCATCCCCTCATCCTGGTCCTGTATATCAATTGCTGGGTTTGGACCCTGGTAGGCTTCCTTGGGGATTTCTTCTTCAAGCTACTCCTCTTGATGTTCCTCTTCTTCTGCCAGAATTTCTTCTTCTGTCGGCAGTAGGGGAGGTGTCGGGCCAAGATTTAAAGTTTGGGCCACTGTGATCACCTGCCCAAAGGTGGATCCTAGGAGTGGGACTTGGAACACGGCGACTGGGGTAACAGTTATTCCCAAAGGTCTGGGTCCCCCAGTGGGTGCCACTTGTTCACTTGGTTTTTGTTGGTCCACTCCCGAACCTTGTGTTGCTTGAGCCCCAGAAATAACCTCCGATTTTGGCTTCTTTCCTTCTATCTCCTGCTCTTCTTGTTTTGCAGCTTCTTGTCCAGCACCCCAAGACTTCTACCTCCGCTTGTGTGTCGTCCCCCTGCAAATTTCTAAATTTATCAGTCGCAAATACATCAAAATCCTCTTCTGGAGGGGCACTTTCCGGGACCTCTGTAGGCTCGGTCTCTTTCTTCAGCTCCGGGGAACTGGAGGAAAGAATTTCCACTTCCCAGGGAAGGGATGCCACTAGTGCTGGTTCTACCTTGGGCTATTTTACGTATTTTCTCTTCCTTCGGGAGACCAGAGGCAGCCCTGCATCTCTTATTTCTACAGCTTCCAGCAGATCCACCCCCGTCGCCTTGATCATTAAGGCTACCAATGACGGGGAGGAAGGAGAATGAAGTGGCCTAGCCATAAGTGGAGGGGTGGCCAACTTCATTATTAGTTGCTCCCTCATTTGTTGGGAGGCCGCCACGGACTATTTTATTTGTTCGGCAATGGGGACTCCTTGCGCAAAATCGGTGGTAGCTATTTTCTTTCCTTTATCTGCACCCTGCGAAGAAGTCCCGGCCCCTGGGGTTAATCTTGGAGCCGGTGGTGGTGTTGACTTTGGTGTCGGCTGGGCTATTCAGTGGGTACTCCGAGGGCACACCTTCTTGAAGTAGGCGTGGCTTCACTCTACCACTTCCTGAGTGAAGTCTTCCATCGTGGGCTCTTCCTGTGCGGTCCAATTCATTGGTGGCAGGGCCCTTTTATCGATCCCCTTTTCTTTATACTGGGGATCTTCAATGGGGGCAACCTCTGAGAAGTCGGCTGGGAATTTCTGGAGCAGGAGCTTCTGCATCATTCCGGCTGTCATTCTAACATAATGTCTGCTCCGCACATCTACATCATCTTGGCAATCTGCCCAGAAGTCCTCCATGTGTATTCAATGGGGTTCTGAAGCCCGAGGCAATGCCGTTGTAATTCGGCCATGCGGATCAAAAATTTTCCGCGCCAGATAGAATTCTTGTAAGTTGTAACTTTTGAGCTCACTGTCTGCCTCCTTCGCGGTGGCCAAACTGCATGTGTAGTTCCCATAGGAGATTGGGAACAAGACGTTTGGGACCTTCTTGAGGGCCAAGAAGGCATGCAGCTCCATTATTTGCTGGCAATATTCCAACAGCACGATTTTGTCCCCGCAATGCTTGGGTAACAAGTAAGGTTTCCCAGAGAAGTCGGCGACCCTAATGTATGAGTGTTGTTGGAATTGAATATAGTAGTGTCCATAACTACTGACTAATTTCATCGCCTTAGTGGATAGGCGGTATTCGGCATCCCGGGTGGGTGTAAGTAGGTGGTAGTAAACGAACGCATCATTTACTCAGCAGTAGCTGGGGAAGCTGGCCTCCCATTGAATTTGTGGGAAATGGCCCCACGGTGCTTTTTGTCCTAGGCCAATCCCAAGCACGCCATCTGTAAGTAGGCCGTTGGAATGGGGCCTCTACTGTGCCAAGGCCCAGAAAACATAAGAAGACATAAAGAACTTGCTCTTTTGGTTCAGCTGCCGGAACCCAGAGTCGACATGGTTGGAGATTATTGCCGCCCAGTCGAAGAATTCTCCCTTGGTGGAGATGTCGAGGAGGAAGTAGTACATCCATTTGGAAAACTCCTGGGCGTATTGTTGCCCGAAGACCCGGGCTAATGCTATCATCCCCATCTGGATGCTCTCCTCTAATTTAGAGCGGGGGATTTCTATCTTCATTCTCTTTGGGTCCCTCTTTGGGACCTTGAGCCAGTGGGTATTCATATATACCTAGGCGGCATCCTCCAGTTGTGTAAACTGCTTCAAGGCATCAGTCCTTGTGACCACCATGGCTCTATCAAATATTGGGATGCCCAGGCTTGCTTGGAATGTAACTGGGTCGAGGGACACCAGTGGAGTAGGGTACCTGGTGGGTTCTGCAGCAGTGAGCATAACGGCCTGGACGGAAGAGTTGTAGTTGGAAGCCAGTGTTAGAATAAGCTCCAGAGAGTTTACGGAGCACGAGAAGCAAGCCGCCCAGAGAATTCTGGACCCTCCGACATTGATTGCGAGCTCATCTCCAGCCTATCGCTGGATGTGAATTATCTTTACCAAGGCCTGCATTTCTGCCCAAGTCCCGACATTGGTGTCGGTCATCAATTTTACCTTGGACTCAATCTTTGAGCCCACAATCTCATTCTCTTGCACAATCTTCATGGTGAGGGGCAATTTCGCCAGGGCCTTCTCCATCTTGGACTTTGCGGTGGCCCTAGTCTCAGTTGTAGTTGGTAGATCCAGACTTCCGGGTGGAGACGACACCAAAGCTTCAGACATGTTTGGAATATGAAGTCTAGGAATCTACAAGACAAGATGACCGTCAGAATACATTTATGACAATAATTATTCTGGGGTCTGGAGAACTTACCACCACGATGTTTTTCTTTCCTAAAAAGTTAGTATCATGCAGAGGTTACCGAAAAGAAAAACACAAACTTCATCTTTATTACACATCTGGGTCTAGGGATTTTTATCATGCTTGACAAGGACACAGGATGGATGGTGGCAAGGGACCCAAGGCCCAGAGAAACAACTGTTAGCAAAGATGCATGAAAAAGTAAGTTGTCGAGCCTACGCGGATGCCGCGTGCATTGGCATTAAATGGATGTGATGGCGATGACGGCAGAGGCAACTGTCTGAATGTGCAAAAAGAGAAAGCCACTTGGCTAGGATTAATTGTGCACATGGGAAATAAATGAGGCTCTAACAGCCTTGATGGAGGAGAGAGAAAACCACCTGTTTGAAACCAGCCAGGAGCCGAGCTTTAAACAGGTGGTTTTCTACTTCGCAATGGATTTGGAGGTAAAAATCAGAAACAAAGATGACTCAACCAGCTTGTCAAGCCACCTGGAAGGATATACATAGAGCTGAGGGGTATATACAAAGAAAATCTTATAACTATGCACATATACACATGAATATACAATGCGAGACGACACTCACAGGAAAAAATAGACAAAGCAGAAACAAATATGTACAACTATCTACACATTTACACTATTTACGCTATTTACAGAAAAAGCAACCTCTGCACAGAAGGAGGACAACCCTCCGTCAGAGCCGACCCACCAATGGGTGGCAAAACCAAAAATAGAGGACAAGGTGAAACACAGAGAAACAAGACAAGATGAGACAAACAAAAACCAAATAGACCCAAAGGAAAACCAGAGAACAGAAGCAAAACAGAGAGGATGGAAGGCAGAAACACCAACCTGAGAACACAGAAGGTAGAGGAAAACAAGGATTTACCGCAGGAGTGCGAGTTGTCAATCGGTCAAGAGCACCACCACAAAGTGCTTGCAAATGCCTGAGAATGACAGAAAATCGTTAAGCACTGATTACCATAAACTTCCTGCAAATGCACTGTTAATCGCTTTGAAATTTCTCTAATTTGCTCTAAGTGCTCTAGGGGGTTTTAATCGCGGTAAGTGTGAAAGTGACAGATAAACCCTATTTATACCCATGGTAAAAATTAATCCTCCTCTTTCTGGCGATCCCCGGACAGACACAAAATCTGAACTCCGGGCCCGGGGATTCTTCAGGATGATATCCCTAAGGACATCACGGCAAAGAATCCCAAAGTCTGGAGTCTGGTTCCCACCAAAGAATGACCTCCGGCACCGGAGTCCTGGAGGCACAAACCAAACAACAGACAAAACAAACCATCGAGGAAGAAAGCCCCAGAGAAAGAGAACAAAAAGAAAGAAAGACAAGGGAAAAGCTGCAAGCAAAAGCAAACGAAAGCAAAAAAAAGGGGGACCCAATATTTTGCACACAAAATGTAGGGATGGGGATGCAGGGCATAACACTAATCAACTGAGAATTTTTAAGAATTTATCTTGCAAATGCCCACTATCCTGAATACAAGCTCCTAGATGTGAGCCTCTGATGATACCAGATGCGAGCCTAGAATCTGGATGTGACTATGTATTGACCAAATGTGAGCCAGAATACCAAATGTGATCCGAAATACTGCATGTTATTTAGGAAATCAGGGATGCGATCTTATGATGTCTTCGTCAATTTTGGTCAGTTCTAAAAAGTTTATTTTCAAAGTGCGTGAAGTTGCTTGTTTCTAGATTGTGTTAAGAGGTGTCGTAATGCGTGAAAAACACTTGTACTCCAGGGTTTGAAATTTTTTGATTGTTTGAATAAGTTTATCTTTTTAGTGATCTTTTAAGCACGTCAAATAGATTTACATTGTTAGGAGGGTGAAACAAACACTCATATTTTCCTATTCTCTAGGTGGAGGATGAAAATCTTTGCTCATTGACTTAGGTACACACTCAAATGCTAATCAGAATACAACCATCACCAAGCATGCAATGGCTCTAGTCATGATTTTGTATTAGCCGACTCCAAATGCAAGTGAGGGCACAATATGACGAGTGTCTTGGGAAAATTACTTAAATTGCCTTGCACAAAGATTATCACCCTTTTGGGGATGAAACAGGAATTCTTTCAGTTAAATTTGTTGTAGATTATTGGGCAATCCATTCGAAACCATCCCCGATAGAATTGCACAAGGCAAAATTCAGGCATATAGCCCTATGAGTACCTGAATATATGTAGTCTCGCAAGCAAGATTCAAGCAGCTCCACTCTACATATACCCAAATATGTTCAAGGAATTATGTCAAAATTCCATGAATAAAACTGGCTCCATCTTTTGAGGCTTTAGCCTATGAGGAAGAAACTATTTATAGTGAGTTGGAAGGGTTGGCGTAAAACCTGTCCTCACTTGGGTCGTTCGCGGGAGATTTTTCCCTCAACCGACAGGCCCTCTACTATTTAAATATATGTACCAAGGATTGGTGAGCTTTGGATGTCTAGATTTCTGATTCTTCTAAAGAAGAAGAGCATACTATCCTAATCTAAACCATTTTCTCCCAAAACATGTAAAGCAATATTCATTCCTTCAAGCTATGTTGAGCTTGATTTAGTTTGTTCCTATTTAAGAAAAACAAGATTGCTTGAAAAAGAAATTTTGCCTTGTTCAATTAGCCACAAGATTTAGTGAGTTGTTTGTCCAATTAATGATCCAAATTGAAATAAATGATTGAACTTGTTCTTTGATCTCATAGATTTAGTGCTTTGATTGTCCAATTTCTAATTCAAAAAGAAGTTATACGATGTAGTTGTTCATTGAACCACAAGATTTAGTGATTTGTGTTGTTCATTTACTGATCCCAAATGAAATTAAACTATGAGATTGCTTTTTCATTTACCTCCAAATTTCATTCAACCCATAAAATGATGTGTGAGTTTTTGATTTTCCTTAAAAGGAAAAGAGCATAATCCTATAGTCAGTTTAGTGATAGATTGGAATATGTTTCTTAGTTTCAAAGCAAGTAAATAGAGGTCAAGATGGGGGTTGGGCAACCTGAAAAAACCAAGTTAGTATCTGTTTATTTCAACTCCCACGAAAACCTTCAAGAAAAACTTGCAAGCACTTGTTAGGCTGCAAGATACAAAAAACACAACTTGTCAAAATGTTAGAGTTAGGCAAATGAAGTGTGCAAACTTTCTAACCAGATGAGAGCCTAAAAACTCATTGAATGCGATATAGTATACTGTATGCAATTTTTCTTACCAGATGCAACAGTATGCTCCCCAGATGCGAGCCTAAACTAGAAATGATCTGGGAAATCTTGGATACAAGCCTCATTTGCTGTTGTGTGAGTGCATATCCCAGATGCAATCCAGAATGGTAAAAAATGAGCCTCTAATATAATTCTAGGCATGCAAATTAGTGAAAAAGTGATAGAAAATGAGGCCAAGTTGGAAATCAAGCCCCACGGTGGGTGTCAGAAATGTGTGTGGATATTTGTGCACCTATTGTCTACAACATAACACTTCAATAAGTCATTCTGTTAGTGAAAAAAAAGGGTTAATGAGCATATAAACCATAACATTGACTTATTGCTTTCTAACTAGGAAGAGTGTAGCAAATAACATAAAATCCCTCAGATTTATGCTAAATACCAGTGACATAAACAACCTAGAATGAAATATTTGATTTAAAACAAGTTATTATTCAGTGAGAAATGCATATTAGTCTAAAAATGGACATTATAACAATGCATGGTAATGGAACTATGAGATGAAAATGAAGCTATCTAAATCTTAGCAGCATAACAATGTATTTTCTAATATGAGATGAAGGCTCTTTTGTGCTCCAAAATGCATACTATTTATAAAAGAATGAGAGAGAGAGGGGAGACAAGGTTCATTAATGAGTTGAGGGACTCATTAATGGTGGTGTAAGAGACATTAATGCCTTGAGCACTAATGAGGCATGGAGGAGACATGGGCTTAAGGCATCTTCATTAATGAGGCACTAATGAAAGCCTTAAAGAAGCATGGGAAGGGTGTAAGAGGGTGGCTTGAGAAGGTGGAATTGAGGAAGGAATCTTGAGATTCCTTGACTTTCTCAAGTGGGTGGAGTTATTAATCATTTCTTAATGGAATGTGACAACATTAGGAGGTGGGTTAGGGTTAGAATTAGAATTAGGATTAGATTAGCAAGGGTGGAATGGGTTAGAACCCAGGGTAGAAGTAGTTGAGATAGGTTAGGTTGGGGTTTAAGGGAATATAAATGAAATGAGTTAAACTTTATTTAATTCATTTAAAATATAGGAATTAATTATTTAAACAATTTAATTGCTTTTTAATAATTAAGGGGACTATAGCCATTTTAATTAAATTAAATAGGCTAGGTGAATGAGTTATTTGCAAGTGGTCAATTGATTTAGGGATTTATTTAATTCCTAGCAAATTAGTCATTTTTAGCCATGTATTTGATTGATTTTGATTTTGGCTAAAAGTAAATAATTTAGTGATTTGATCACTTT
>MU226453.1:590038-614266 GCA_018584345.1 Thuja plicata
TGATTGATTTTGATTTTGGCTAAAAGTAAATAATTTAGTGATTTGATCACTTTAGGAGATTAAATTGATTTCAAAAGAATTATGCCAAGCAGTAATAGGGTCGTTTGGACATAATTGGGGGTATGATCATGCTTAGGGAAAATATGGTCCATAGTTGCAACAGACCAAATTTAGGTGGTTACAGGAGCTTCTTCAAACTTCACCTACCTATCATGAAGCCTTGCAAAAATCTCTAGCAAATCTTCCCACTTTAGCTCCTAATCAAGAGAACATTAATGCCTTCTTACAGTGCATGCATGCTACCCCAGGTCCTCCTGACATTGTATTTACTCAAAAGGATTTACCTTTTAAAGAATTTTAGAATCAATATGATGCTCTTGTGGTTGTTGTTACTATCAATAAGAATACCATTCGTAGGACCTTGATTGATAATGGATCTGGGCTTGATATTTGTAGCATGGACATGCTCAAAGCGAATAAAGCCAATCTTTCAACTATTCAACCTGATAATGCTCCTATACGTGGATTTTATAACATTGATAAGAACACTTTGGACATCATTACCTTACCTATCAAAGTAGGTCCAGTCATCTTGAATACTCATTTTCATGTTATGCCTGGACCTCTTAATTATAACCTCCTTTTGGGTAGACCTTGGTTGCATGAGATGCATGTTGTTCCTTCCACCCTTCACTATAAAGTCAATTTTATTCACAACAACATGGTGTATACACTTCATTCAGATAATGTCCCAAATCATTGTTTAAATATTCAAACCCACAATACTCCTATTCTTAATAGTAATCCTTCTTCCTCTAATGCTCTTCCTAGAGATGATTGGGGAACCTTTGATTTTAATCCTACCTTTATTGGAGAGTATAAGGTTTCTAATCTTGATTTTATGAAGCAACAAGGAGAGTTCAAACAACAAGCTTTTTCTTCTACTTCTAATACCCTTCATAATAAATTTTTAGCTGCTTCTACCCACTATGAATCTTTCAAACCTACTAGAAATGACATACTGACTACTGAAGTTCCATGGACTCCTTCCAATATGGCTTCTTGTTATGGTCCTGGTTATCATTTACTAGTTAAACAAGGATTCCATGGTATGAAATGTGGTAAGCATAAACATGGAATTCAAATGCCCTTACAAAATGGGGGGCATGAGCATTCTTATGGATTGGTATTTAATCTTCAACAACACATCAATGTTAACAACATCTCAAATAACACTTCAAAACATGATGACCCTATGAAGGAATTTGACCAAGAATTTATTTTTCCTAAACTCCTTCGTGCTAAGATGATTACTAGACCTAAACGCAAAAAGAAAAGTAGTCCGCAATTGAAGACTCTTCATTTTTGTTTGTATCATAGATTTCATGATCACTCTACTAATGAATGTCAAGATTTACATTATAATATTATGCAGCTCATTGATAGTAAAGTTATCTATATATCATGTGGTAATGAGTTATATTTAAATCCTTTTTTCTCTAAATAACATTTATATTCCTGTTATGGAGCTCCACATTATGTAAACAATGTTAGCCTAATCATTGGGGTCTCATTCTCTTGCATAGTTTTGTGAGTGATATAATAGGTCCCCTTTCATCCTTGTTCCTACGCCTGGGGGGCAAGGATGCCATCTCCTTCTTTTCTTTCTTTTTGGGATCCACTTTTCCCTTGGTTAAGTAGTATATATCTATTATGTGATATCCAATCATACATGAAAATTTTGGTTTGCATTGAGGATCTATGTCCTTGATCATAACCTATTTCATTGTTTAACATTAGGTTTCCATGGTTGATAAATTTCTCACCTTGGAAACTGAATAGTGTGCTATCCCTCACAAGGTTTACTTTTTTGCTTCTTGCATGATATCTCTTTGCATTCGTCCCTTCCATGGCCTCATAGGATCTATGACCTTCTTGTCTTGGACTAGGTGTTGTTTATGGATATTGTCTTTATGTTGAAGAAGGCTTTATCCTTGTTCTTTTCTTTCCTTAACATGTCAAAATAGTATGTTTTTTTTGCCATCTTAAGGAGGGGGCATATATACAGCCTCCCTCATTCTATATTATACATTTTGGTTCAAACATTTAGTTTTGCAGCATGCTAAATCCTCTAAATTTAATGCACATAAGTTGATAAATCCTAAAGAGATACACATTCAATTACAATTCAATATGATAAATCCTCATAAGGTAATGCACATAAGTTGCTAAATCCTGAAGAGATACATATTTTACAAATATATATTCCATGGTGATATGAGGATATGGACCCATGGGTACTTCATAAAAGCCATCAAAAGATGCACTAGATACATGCACAAAGCCGCTAGAAGGTGCACACCTTTATAGGGTGACTATCAAGTTCTTTCTTGGTGGGCCATCCTATCAGTTTTGTGGTTCACAGTGAGATACACGCATCTCATTGGGCAAGGTAATCACACCCTCTCCTTTTTCTCTTTGACTGGTGATGTCTCTCTTATCATGGTCTTAGGGTTGATAAATACTTAAGTCCCTAGGGGCTTGAGGATTCCTTTGTCACTTTTGATTTCAATAAGATTATCTTTTCTTCATGATCTCCTTTACCAAGAGTTTGCATCGAGTCCATACTCTTGCTAAAGTGGGGGCTAAATGTATCGTCAGATAATGGAAGCACTTCCATTCAGGACTATTTTATCCCTCCAAGTAAGTGTCTTGGGGTCATTTCAAGTACCTTGAATGGGTATTTTACTTGGATATGGTTGTTTCCCCTATTCTACCCCATTTCCTACTTTTCTCTGGCTTGTTTTTGGCATCCTAAACTGCAAAACTGAGATTTTGACCTCAGGGTCAAAATAAACCTTTCTGGTTCAAGGTCAACCTCAACCTTGACCTAGTTCAAGGTCAACCTTGACCTTGACCTAGGTTAGAACTGACCTTTTTTTGGCCCAAGGGTCCAGATTTCAAGTTTCCAATGTTTCTGGATGTCGGGCTTCGAAAAAGTTTAATTCCCGCTTCTAGGTCGGTTGTTTTGATCTTTGAAGCAACGGTTCTTAAATTATATTTAATATAGGTCCTCTTCTAGGGGTATAGGTCTAATGGGTATTTAGTTCTCCTATGTAGGCCTCTCTAGAAGATTGTGCCCTAGATTTGTATATAAGGAAGCTTTCTCCTCTCATTTTCTCTAAGACTTGAAGACTTGAAGAAGTGAAATTTAAAGGTGAAAGACAACTCTATGCATGATCTATTGAAGAAATCATCTTCCCTCAATCATTAAAGAATTAAATCATTCAAGCATATAATTCATCAAGGAGATCCATTGGTAGCCATTGAAGGATTCAAAGCTCTATGGAGCTCTCTTGTTGAAGATTTCTCCATCCACATCCATGCAAGCATCCTCCTCTTCCAGGATCCATTCAAGATTGGTGTTGAAGATCAAAAAAAAAATTGATTTGAGACATCCTACATCCTACATCCTACATTCTAAATTCTACCTCCATTTGGTGCATACATACTTGTGGATCCATGGATTCGAATCCACCACAAGGGTTTATATACAAGCAAGGTGAATTCATTTATTTACTTTGTTTACTTATGCAATTTCAATTCAATTATAAGGTTAATTCTAGAACTAGGGTTTGATCAAGACAAACCCCTCCCTCCAACAAACAAAACCATTTTATTGCAGGTATAGGTTTAGAACAGTGAGTTGGAGTGCAGATTCGGATACCCTTTTCGGCAAACTATCAAGATCCAGAAATAGATTTTCCATTGGAGATGTGCAGGTCAAGGTCAACATTTCAGGTCAAGGGTGACATTTTAGGGTCAAGGTCGACACTGACCTAGATCAAGGTCAACCTCAACCCTAACCTAGGTCAAAATCAAAAATTCTGGGTCAAGGTTGACATTGACTTGAGGGTCAAAATTGGAACTAAGCTAGATCGGAAAAATATTTCTGGGTTTTGTAGACCTCGCAGTTTTGGTTCAAAAACATAGAAATCAACAATTGTTGAGACTCTTTGACAGGTTTTTTAGAAGGTTATTTTTCAAAGGTATTTATTTTATTCCATTATTCTTTACAAACATTTCCAGATTTACACCCCTTATCTAAACAATTAAATGTAAGTGGATAATATGTGCATAAGGTCACTTTTATGAGGAAACCAACATTTTTATAAACCCTATCCATATTTTTTCATCTTACACCTTCTCAGCTTGACTCTTATCTAAAAATAATAAAAATACACCAGTCCTATCTTTCTAGTATAGATCTCCTTGTACTAAGGTGTACCTCTGAGCTTGTAACCTGAGATTTCTCTTTTGATTATCTGTCATAACTTCAGGACACTTGGCATTCTTTAAGTAGTACATGATATCAACATAAAAAGGTTGTCTTTCAATATTGGTTACTATTGAATCATGTATCCTTGTATCATTTACTTGCACCAAGTCTAATTTTTCTTCTGTCATCAATTTTTCTAAGCCTTGTCCTTTACCAACTTGGTAATATGGACTTCCAAGTTAAACTCTTGAATTTTATTAATCCATTTATATCTCTTACCAGTCACTTCTGATTGAGTAAGGATGTCCTTTACTACTGAATGAGGTACATATGTTAATACTTTGGCACAAACTAGATAAGGTCTAAATTATTTCACAGAGTTTACTAAAGCATGTGGCTATTTCTCCATCATATCATAATTTAACTCTGTAGCTTGGAGGGATTTGCTAAAAAAGGCAATAGGATGTTCAAAACCCTCTTCATATTTTTGAAGTAAGACAACAACAATTGTATGGAAAGATGCAAATGAAAATAATGAGAAAGGCTTACTATAATTAGGAGACTTTAAGACAAGTGCCTCCTAAACTGATCTCTTGATTTTTTCAGAAGATAATTGGGCTTATTCACTCCATTGAAACTTAGCATCCTTTTTCAATAGTTTAATGATTGGTTTGACAATCTCAGCAAAATTTACAATAATTCTTCTTACAAAGTTAATATTTCCTAAGAAAGACTGCACACCTTTTATATTCTTTGGAGCAGTGACCTTTTAAATAGCTTCTATCCTTTCTAGGTCAATCCTCACTCCATCCTTTGACACTATATGTCCAAGCTAATTTCCTTCTGTCATAGCAAATTGACATTTTTTGGGATTCGAGGAAACACCATATTCTAAAGCTTTATTAAAAAAAAATTCTAGGTGTCCACAATGATCCTCTGCTTTTTTGGAAAATGTTGTCAAATCATCTTGATAGATTACCATGAACAAATCAATAAAATATTTAAATTCAACATCCGTGGCTCTCTAAAAAGTTGCTCCTACATTTATTAGTCCAAATGGTATTCTAACATATACATATATTCCCCATGGGTAAGAAAATGAAGTTTTGAACTGTTCTGATTATTTAACTAGTACCTGGTTATAGCCTGAAAAACCATCTATCATTGATAATATCTCACAACCAGTAACCTTTTGTAACATTACTTCCATATTAGGTAAAGAATAATTGTCTTTCAGAGATGCAATGTTCAAATTCCTGAAATCAACACACAACCTTATGTCACCATTCTTATTTCTTACTGGGACCATATTAGAAACCCAAGTTGAATGTCTTATGGACTGAATGATCCCTACATCTTTTAGTTTCATCAGCTCATGTTGCATCTTGGGAGCCAACAATGGGTTGATGGGTCTCTGTTTATGTTTGAATGGTTTTACATCTGATTCTAGTTGGATTTCATATTGGAAAAGGTCTTCCCTATAAGATTTCAAATATTCATAGGAACAAGCAAATACATGCTTATGTTTTCTTAATAATTTTATCAGATTTGTTCTAAAAAGGGAATCTAATCCTTTTCTAATATGTACTATCTGAGGAGTAGTCTCTGATCCTAGATTTATTTCTTCCAGGTCCTCAATTTTAGCATTGCTCATTTTGGATAAGTGACCATCTTGACTACTAAAAAATGCTTCTAGTTCTACCAATCCCTTAGGGATCTTATTAGAACTTAATTGGACGACCTCATTCCCCAAAACACAATCCCTACCATCAATGACCTCAAGTAAAGAATTACAATCTATATGTCGGTCTTCATAATGGTTTAGGCATTGGATAAATCTAAGAATATCTTGGTCATCCTCAAATACTTGCCAATTGTAAATGTTATCAAGGACAACTGGTCATGTCTTAATCTCAACTATTGATACCCCATTTAAGGTCAAATCACCAGTCTTCAAAGCAACATTAGCTTAAAAGTTTGCCATAATTTTTTTGGACCTTTCTATCCAATTAATATTAAAGGCATCAAAGGCTTCAATTTGGTCCCAAATAGCATGTTTATACATTTTTAGTCTATCATTTTTCATAGCATATTTGGACCTAACTTGGGCTACTACTAACTCGGATTCACCATAAAATTTTAGACATTTTATTCCATGCTTAGCAGCAATGTCTAACCCTAAAGACAAAGCTTCATATTTTTTTGTTTTATTTGTACATTGGAATGATAACAAGGAGTATTTGAAATTTGTACCTAATGGATAAATAAATAAGAATCCAGCACCCGATCCTTCTTTTGAACAGGCTCCATCAAAATACATCTACCATAATCCATCCTGTTGTGTATTTAACTCTTCAACTAAGGGATCAACATTCTCACATTGATGAGAACTTCTCTTCACTCTAAAATTGTTCATATCAAAATCTATACAATAATTTATATAAGTATCTTCGTGTAGCTCAATCATATGGGGTTTCCTACCTTCTCTAGACACCTTAACATTATTTCCAGCAATATTGAAAGCGGCATAAGATAAATCACATGGAATACTATCCCCCATTGAAGCACTCCATTTCCTTGAAAGAAACATGCCATAATGAGGTGAGATGTTAACCACCAATACACTCATTGTCAAAACTGTGTCAGGGCATATAGATAACTTATAAGGTAAGGCCTCAATGGTACCAACAATAGGGATCTCTCTTGAATCCATTGCCTGACATATCCCATGAGGAGTATCAACTTGTAATCCCATGGATCTCATTATTTCTGTAGGCATAACAGTATTAGATGCTCCTGAATCTATCATATAGTTTTTTAGCATCTTGTCATTAATGACCAATTTTAGGAAAAAAGGATCAACTATTCCTATAGAAGTATTTGTATTTAGATAAATCTAAGGAATCCCATAAATCATCCCCTTGGGCTATTTTCCCTTGTTGCTAGACTTCTTTTCAATATTTTCTGGTTTTTGGAGTTTCATTGGGGAAAAATTGTTTAATACTGAAAGAATTTTTTCCTTATGCTCCTTTATTCTCATCATTTCTAGAAATGGGACCTTGACAGTCATCTGAGACAGACACTGTCCCATATCAACAATAGTATATTTTATATCAGAGGACTTTGATTTTTCAACAATGATATTATTATCCTCTATTTGAATATTTAGAGTAGACTCTTCTTTCTTGTATTTCTTATTTTCAACCTTGGAAGAGGAAGAACTTGTTTTTGACACTTTAGCTTTTCCTTCATGTATAATGTTTGGATCATTAGCTTTTCTTACAATTTTGACCTTTGGTTTATTTACATTTTCAATAGGTCCTTCTCTTTTTGGTGTATACTTGGAATCTATCTTGTTTTCTCTGATAAAGATCCCAACTGGTTGACTACCTACATCACCCACTATTCTATTTATCAATTGGTAGTTACTTCTTGCCTTGTTTACTAGATCAGCAGTGATTCTAGCCATTTCTTTATCAGAAGGTTTTCTTACTGTGGTATATCTTGATTATTTTGGGCATAGCATCTTATGTCATCAACCTCTTCATTTTCACTATCACACAATACTTGTTGATGATATCCCTCTGTTCTACTTTGTGAACCATACATGTCATGGTTCTCAACTTCATCCTCAGAGTCTAGATCAGAGCATGCATAAGAATTAGTCATATCACATCAATTATGATCACATAGCTCCCCTTCTTCATCTTCTTGTTCTTCACTAAAATTTATGTACAGGGCTACAACACAAAAATCAGGGTTGTGTGGGGCTTGACAAGCTTCACACCAATAAGTATTATTGCACATTTTTACATCATTTTTGTGTAAAGGATTAGGGCTCCTATTTTCAAGTTTGTCTTTTCTTGGTGGGACAATAGGCTTCCCATCCTTAAACTAGGTACCATAGGGATGATTTTGCATCCTATTTTATGGATTATAACTATTTCTATAGGATGGTATGTTGCTTTGTAGAGCTTTATATTCTATATACTCAAGTTCTTTTTGGTTTCTCCTACTGAAATGTGCATCATCTCCTCTACCCATTTTCCCTGACACTCTTTTGTTCATTTTTATATTCACTGCTATCTTATATGCATCAGTAAGACTTCTAGGATTTTTATCTCTAAGAGCATACCCCATATTAGAATCAAAAGCATTCAATTAGTTGGCTAGACACACCTTTTCGTCAAGTTTGATCTTCTGAAATAGCTTGTGCATGTCTCTTTGGAATCTTGTCATGAATTCAATGACTTCTTCATTGAAGTTTTTCTTATGTTATTGAATTCATTTAACAAAAGTCCCTCATTTGTTTTGTCACCATACTGATCTTTGAATAAATCTATTAATTATTCCATAGATGCTACAGAACCATTAGATAATCCTCTAAACCATTCTCTAACATCTTCTACTAAGGATTGAACAAAGAGCTTCATTAAGACATCCTCATCATTAATATTGAAATCATCTATGATATCTATAAACTTTCTCAAATGTACTTCACAATAAATAACATTGTTTCCTAAAAACTGTGGAATCTTTTCCCCAATATCATTACGTACTACATTAGGGTAACCAGGAATACTAATAAAAGTAAATTGTTTGTACCTTTCTGGATGCAATGGCTTCCTTTGAAATTTATCATCATCCTGGAAAGTGGAAACTTTGGCTTTTGAAGATGTAGTATTTTCAACACCAGTATAATAATATTTAGAAGATTGCAAGAAATCGGTCTTTTTCTTCATCTCGAAGGTGGCAGCTTCAGCTTCTTCTTTTTCCCAAATTTTTTCCATGGTTTCTTTCTCCCTTCTTGATCTTTCAAGATCCATGTATAATTTAGATATTTGTTCTGTCAAGACTTTGCGTTTTTTTGGTTCATTAAGCTCACTTCTAGTGACCTTCTTTTTTCCTTTATCTCTAGAAGTTTGTGAACCAAAACCTTTGTGAGTGGCTGCTATCTCTTTGTCTCTATGAGATCTTTCAACATTATTTGTTTCTTGAATTCTTAAATATCTTCTTCTAAATTTATCAATATTTATTTGATCTTGTTTTTTATTTTTTTAAATCTTTTTCTCTTTTCTTTTGATGGATCATGGCCAACTGCTTGACTAAGATTCTTTCTTCTTTAGCCAGCTCATCAGAAGGAAATTCAGATTCTAAACTAATAGTATCAGTTCCTTCTCTCTCACTAGAAGTACTAGTATTTGTATATGTTTCCAATCCTAGGTTGGGGGCTTCTTCATATTCTGAGGTATTCACTTCATGACTGGATTGGACTGAATTTTTTCTTCTAGTGTTGTCTTCTTCTTTTCTAGGAGATGAGTTATCTATGTTAGCTTGGTTCTTCTTTTCTGTCCAAGAAAATCTAGCCCTAGAAGTGGTTGGAATTTCACTTTCCAACTTGACTTTAGGATTTTCTCTCACTCTTGATCTTGTATTCATCTTAAAAAGGATGTGTATAAATTTTGAATATTACTTTAGCACTGATTACAAAGATTTCTTTAGAGATTCACCACCCCAAACAAATTTGGGATAATATAACACAACCAAATATGAATACTATAAGAGTTACTTATATAGGAAAACTCATCTGTAAACTTGATTTAACTCTTAAAACACTAGAGATATTCTAATTTTATTCTATAAAACTTTTATTCCCCAATGGAGTCACCAGTTTTTTAGTGCGACTCAAATGGGCAAACTCAATCTATGATATTTGTGACTGTCTTTTTCAACAAGATTCTGGGATAATTCTACAAAGTATTAAACTTTCTATCTTACTATAATCCCCAGTAGAGTCACCAATTTGTTAGTGTGACTCAGATGGGAAAACTCAATCTATGGTATTTGTGATTGTCTTTTTCAACCAGATTCTAGGATAATTCTGCAAAGTATTGAACTTTCTATCTTACTACAATCCCCAGTAGAGTCGCCAATTTTTTAGTGTGACTCAGATGGGAAAACTCAATCTATGGTATTTGTGACTGTCTTTTTCAACCAGATTCTAGGATAATTCTGCAAAGTATTAAACTTTCTATCTTACTATAATCCCCGGTAGAGTCGCCAATTTTTTAGTGCAAATCAAATGGGCAAACTCAATTTATGGTATTTGTGACTGTCTATTTCAACCAGATTCAGGGATAATTCTACAAAGTATTAAACTTTCTATCTTACTATAATCCCCACTAGAGTTTCCAATTTGTTAGTGCGACTCAGATGGGAAAACTCAATGTATGGTATTTGTGACTATATTTTTCAACCAGATTCTGGCATAATTCTACAAAGTATTAAACTTTCTATCTTACTATAATCCCAACAGAGTCACCAATTTGTTAGGGATTTTTCTTGCAGGACTGAAAATAGTATGAATGCTTAAATCTTATATTTCCAATTTCTAATACATGCAAGAAAAAAGCCTAATTGATGAGGACTATTTCCTCCTTCTACTTTGAGATCCACAACTCACATGGGTATACCTTTAAATGATTACTAATTCATAGTATCTGTTATAGTGGATTAGGGATTTTACTCATTTTTATAACTGTCCTTTATTTTATCAATTGATAAAACACTATGAAGAGAACAATAATCAACTTAATACAGAACTTGATAAGCCAAAATATGATCTTGATAGTAACAAACATCAGTGATATAAGGATTCTCATCCTTCTTCCTTTTGGAGTTCTCTAAACCTAGGAGGGATAACCTAGTGATTCTCTCTTGAAGGAATCAACAAACTGAATTGTATTTCTTAATACAATTGCTTAACCATATCTGTATTTTGTAACTGAAGTGTAAATGATTTATTTTCTTTAATATTTGGATGATGATTAACTGCTTGCAAAACCTCAAACCAGTGCCTAATCTTTGGGCAAAGATTCAATACCAAATGTAAATCCACAACAACTAACTAATGAAAATACATATAGTTTGGATAGAATGCCTTAAAAACTATCTATCACTCCTACACCCCTGTTATCATATCCTAACACTAATGCTTAGCTCTCTTGAATCACCTACAAGAATTACTCCTTCCTTGAAAGAACTCACAAGAAACTACACAATCACCTTGTAATTGGTATATCTAAAATACCTTGCAAATTAAACATACAAGAATTAGAACAGAAATATAAAGAGACAACACAAGATATAGAACAAAAATTGCAATGTATTTTATTAATATTTTTACTGCTTCAAATACATTCAAATAGACAATGAGCACAAAGTTCAGACAAAATTGAGTAGTCTGCCTTGCAATTCTATTTCACTCCCCCCTTCTACAAAAATGGTAGAACTTGCTATATATATATATATATATAGTCTAAACCATCTTGGAATCCTTAAAAACTAAGGATGCAACAAGCTTTGAATGGTTTTAGACCTAAACCTAAAATATAGAAAAAGAAAAAATACAGTAAGACTCCAAGCGGTGGAAGGAAAAAATAAGAATACAAACAGATTTGATCTTCAAATCTCTTGAAAGTTGGCACCTTTTTCTGAAGATATTCTGGATAGCCTCCAAAATTTATTGTGAGATTTAGTGACCGCCATTACAGGATAACATACAATAATATTTTTTATGACTAACCTCCCTATGCTCAAAGATCAAGTTCCAGGTGTCCTTCTACTCTTCATCCAGTATGTCAAGGTCAGTCGTTGCAGGCTTCTTTTTCTTGGGCTTTGTAAGAACATCCCATGATGCAACTTCTTCCCCTATAGGCCAATTAAATATTTGAATGCTTTCTAGTTGTTCTTTTTTCCTTTCCCATCTGGCATCTATTATGATCTTGACATCTCTCACAAATTTGTTGAAATTTTTCTCAGCCTTGAATGCTTCATGTAAGGTTCTATTGAACCTTTCCATAACCAACTCATTGTTGTCATAAATAAATGCCTCTTTACTAGGCAGTAATGTATCAAATTCATTTATCCATATCTCTACTACCTTTATTCAATCATCCTCTACTCTAATTGAAGGAATAAACTTATTATAATCAGATCCAAACATATTTAATCTTGCTTCTATCTAATTTACCTTGCCTTTAAAGAAATACAAGGTTACCCAAATTTTCTCTATGTCATCACCAACTTGAGTTACTATTTCTGGTAGATCTTCCCTTAATGGTTGTAGGGATGCTAATCTTTCAAATAAATTGTTCCTAACTAACCAAGTCCCAAAATAGGGGTTCAATATTGAAACAAAATTTGTTACCTCAATCTGCAAACCAAGCAACTTGTTGTAGGCTCCATGTACTAGATCACCTTATCCTTTAAAATATTAATTCTATGCTGCAAAATACTCATAAAGTCCTCTAAAGCCACATTGTTCTTCTCTGCATCCCTTTGCTCTGTTTCCTTCCCAATCTCCCTTGTAACCTCTATTTGTAACTCTACATCTACAACTTTCTTGGGCTCAGTAGGAATAGCTTCAGGAATTTCTTGTAGCTTCTAAGTTAGTTCTGCAATTATTTTCTCCATAGCATTGATATTTATCAATCCCAATTCTTTGTCCTTCACAATAAGACTTGTCTCATCAAATAGATTTTGATATCTTTTAGACATTTACATAGCTTTTGCTTCATTAAGATGAGAAAAGTGAGTTAGGTCTTGTGAAATCTCCAAATCCCCTATATTGTGAATGGACCAGATAATTTTATCCCCATTCATCTTCTCTTGTACATTTATTTTTTATGGATTTTGGGTCTTGGGTGCCAGAGCCCACATAGCTAGGGTCTGAGATTGTGCATTGTAACGACATCCCCTAATCATCTCCCCTACCTATGTGTCTGTTGATAATTTGATATCTAGCTGCCTTCATATTTGATCTATGATGAAGGCTAAAGCCAGGTCCCATCACTCTACTAATAACATCCCACTAGACTTCACTAATTGTCTAGCTTCATCAGGGGTCATGTTCTCTTAATCTGGGTCATAATCTTGAAGAGCCTGCAAGGATTCACTAGTTATTTCTTCTCCTCTTTCCAATTGCAGTTGTTACCCCACTTGTTGTTGTTAGGCCCAAATAAGAAAATCTTTGAATTCCTTGGTCTTTATAAATTCATCATTTTTAGTAATTCCTCTTGCTACAACTCCCTTTCATCTTGACATAATAAGAGAGGCGTCTCAATATTTTCTTCCTCCTCTCCTCTTTTCTTTTTCCTTATCTTATGAACTTCTTCAATTGATGATCATAAGTTCTAGTGTGAGTGAATAGTGCACTTACCTTATCTTTTTTCTTCTTCTGTCACTTGACACCAGAAAGCTCCCCTATTTCCACCTTTTTCTTCTTCTTGGGAGGTTTAACCACTACCTCAGCCTCTTTTCCTTGTGTCAGATCTATTATGTTTTCCTTAGTATGAGGTGGTTGATCCATTGGTGGAGGGTTGTGTACTAAGTAACTACTATCACTATATTCTGAGGATGACTATTTTTTAGGACCTCTGTCCTTATCCTTTATCTGCTCCTCTAAGTGGCTGCATAATGTTCCATAAGATTCAATCATCTTATCTAGTCTTTTTAAATAAGGCACATCAGGGAAATATCCCACAAATGGGATCCTTTTCTTCTTAAGTTGTTTCTCTAAATCCATCAGTTCTTGGTACTTTTTTGTCCTAGCTAAAATTTCATCCTCTTCTAGGATGTTCCTAATAAGGTCCTCCTCTTCACACTGCTGATGGACCTTGGTATTTTGGATAGTGGGTTTCAAGAGCCTTTTTGCACTAGAAATGAACCCTTATGTATCCACATACCTATATAAGGCCACATTCATCCTGAAGTGGCTTAACCATCTATTCACAGCATCATAAGCTCTCTTACCAATTGTGAAATCAGAAGCAATAAGCTGTCAAGGTGTGAATGTTCCTTTCCTATGTGGAGCCAAATGCTCCTTATTAGTCAGCATAAGCTTCCATATGAACTCCATGACAACAATCCTTAGTTGCACTCTATATGGTAAAATGTGGGGTGGTTGGGAGCAACAATGAACTCTAAACAGAGTGAAATTATTGTGGTAATAAAAGTCTCCCCAGTTATGATCTCCATTTCATTTGTCAACAAACTTGCAAGGCCTCAGGATTTGTAATACCTTCATTGGTAACCTAGTCATGTTGACTTCCAATTTTCTCAATAATGGATAAACCATCTAGTTCTGGAAAGCACAAAACTCATTTTCCCTGGATGTGTAATTCCACACCCTCAAACAAAGTTGCAAAGGGTTGGCTTGACTGTAATAAAATATTTTAGGTCTCAGATTGGGCAGGTCCATGATATTAAAATTGTAGAACAAAATTAAATGCATCAATAAGGAATACTGTAGGAACTTGGGGCTTCCTTCCTTCTTCTGGATATCCAAAAATCCTTGATGCATCTTATCAATTACATACTAAATGTAATTATAATCTGTACTAACATGGGGACTTTGCATATCCAAAACTATCATTAGGATATCAAAGGATATCCTTTCTTTTCTACTATCCACTCCTAGAACTCTACACAAGCCATATGAGATATACTTCATATAAAAAGTCAGGTTCTTGTAGAAATAAGGTGCATTATCACTAGGAATAGGTGCTATATAATTCTTGGTTCCTTTTTGCACATGAGCTTGAATCAATTTGGCTACAATACTGGCCTCCCTAGTACACCTAGCAGCTAATGCTTTTAGGTTTATCTCAGTTGTGCAGGGGTTATATATATCAAATGATTTCATGAATGATGCCCTATTAAGAGTTACTAAGGTTGTACCATCATCTTTCTTGATGGTCTTTTAAATTGTATCATACCTACTAGCCAGTTTTAATAACAAATCCACATCCACAAACACATCAGGAACAATTAATTTAGCTAAACCTGACATCCAAGGGTTTGACACTGGAATAGGACCCTCACTATCCTTATGAAAATAGTTAAACAAATGATATCCTGAAAAATCAGAAGTCTTAGCATCTCTAATGTAAGCCATATTGTCACCAAAGTATTCGTCATTTACCTTCTTCCCCTAATTTGATCCTGGAAGGAAAGCTATGAATTCCTTTGAGTAGTTTCTCTTCCCCTTCAGATCATCATCACCATCTCTGCTCTTCCTGCTAGTTGAATCCACCCTCACTACTCTGCTCATCTTGTCTACTACTGATAAAGTCTCTTTCCTCACTTTGTAAATATGGAAAACTATGTTTTCTTCAAAGCATTGTTCACTTTATGTAATTTTTAGCTCTAAAAATTGAAACTCTAGTAAACTAGAATGACAACGATGATGCTTATTTATTCAGAGAAATCCATGCACAAATCTTATTTCAAAATCATGAGTTTGTAATTCAGTCACTTATGTATTTACTTCTATGTGCTTTTACATCAATTTCTCCTCCTAGTTGTGGCATTTGAAACTGACAAGTAATCAATTTTGAATGAGTGTCGTTTCCTTTTAAAACCTTATTATATTCGAAACAAGCTTAAGATTTGATATGATTGGTTACTTTATTAGAACTCAGCTACTCCTTACATGCTCTCAAAATTATCTTTGTTCTAATTGGCTGACAAGTGTACATCATGATGCGGGAGAAAACCCTTACTTTACCTTGCTCATACCCTAGTTCTTTTTAGCGACTATGCGACTGTATGACCTCCTTGTCACTGAGGGTTAGCTTTAACTCAGGTTTTCTTCTGAGAATCAATGATCACCATATGATCAACACTCAGATCAATGGTTATCTCTTAGTCACTGAACGAATTCACTTAACTCATATTTCTTTTGAGATTCCACGACTAAGGCTTAAAATAACTCTTTCTTAAACCTTTAGTTTATTTAGAGACTTTGCGACTATGCAAATTCAAAGTCATGTTAAGATTTTACTAACCTTGAGTTTCTATAGAGACTACGCGACCATCATCAGATATTCATTTAATCAGATGGCTCATGTAAAATCTCACATCCATCTTGTACTTTCTTCATTTGATCTGAGACTTCGCGACTACCCTTGGATCAGCTTTAAATCCAATGGTTCACAAGTAATCTCATTAGGTTTTTCTTTAACTGTAGTTTTTTATGAGATTTTTCTACTAAAGCTATCTCTAATTCGCTGGATGAGTTTATTAACCACGGGTTGATTCTGAGATTTCACACAGACCACAGATCTCTGAGTTGACTTAGACATGTGTTAGCATCTAGATTATTTCCTATAAATCGCTGAACTTTCTCTAACCTTTTGAATTTTATTAGCAACTTCACGCCATTCACTAGATCTTCTTTCTTTTATGGTTCAGATCTCTTTGCTACAACCTCAACTGAGATTTACTGAACCATTTACTAATCATAGTTCTTACTAAGACTCCATGACTAACTAAATCTTGTTGTCACTGAATAAATTTACTTACTCAAGATTTACTTCAATATTGAACGCCATCCTTCAGATCATCTTCTAATCTGACGGTAGTCGCTAGATTTCTTAAACTCTTATCCATCTAAACTTTTATCTCACAACTAAACGCTAACCACAAGATCAACTTTGCATCAGACGATCGTCGCTATATCTCATATCTTTTAAATTAACCCTTTCTTTCATTAGAGATCTCACAAATGAATGCTTTTAAGTCAGCTCTTAACCTTGGTAAACTTGTGAGACACCACGGCTGAAGAAACTCGAAGTCGCTTTATGATTTCTTAACTGAGGAGTTTGTTTTGAGAATTCATGCCCACCACTATATTATGTTGCAAATCAATAGTTGTCGATGAACCTCCTAAGATTTGACTTAACTCTTATTTTATTTTGTGAACACACGACTACATGAAAACATCAACCCCACTTTAACTTTGATCTATTTATGAGATAGCACGACTGAAAAAACTCAAAGTCTCTATAGGATTCTTTAACTCTTGGGTTTCAACTGAGACTTTCCATGAACCACTGGATCATGATCTTCTTCAACAATTAGCGTTACATCTCCTTATCATTGAAAACATATTATTTTCTTATGGAGATAACAAAACCAAGAAATTTCATTGAGTCTCTAAGTAATATGGAATATTTTCAAAGCTTAAAGAGACTCTGTGACTAAATTTTAAAACATGAAAATAAACACATGATTTAAGTGATTCAGATTTCTTGAAAAATTAATTGCAAATTAGAAGCGATTATGAAGAACTAGGGTTTTTCCTTGAATATGAATGAAAATTTGACCTGTGACCTAGGGTTTTGTGCACTTCTTTGAATTTGAAGGCTTGAAGAACATCATTTACAGAGGAATTCTTATAGTATTTGGAAAGAATTGACCTTCTAAGCAAGAAACTGACTGGGAACTCAAAACTTTTAATAGAAAGTTTCAAAATTGGGAATATAACCAACTGATTGTACACTTTACTACGACCATCTTTCAGATCTTCTATAGCTAAGACATGTTTTTGCATTGGTTGCACCACATGGGAATGATGACAGATCAGATTACTAGTTAGCACGTTGTATACAAGGAAAGCAGAAACTTGCACAACCGATGATAGATGATGATATGTTCACATGTCCAAAAAGATCACATGTTGTTGCAGGAACATGGTTGCACAAATACATGATTAGAAATAATGGTATTCCCACATTTGAAGACTACGAGAAGCACAAAACCATTCTCATGTATTCACACCTTGTTATAGAAGCCAATGTTAAGTTGTTGAAACATCAAGGAAAACCAAAGACAAAGGAACTTTGGACTATTAGTATCATTGATCATGAAGAAATATTGAATACCCTCAAGAAGAGAGATGACCCTTCAGGCACACTTTAGTAGGTAAGTGCAACTCACTACAAGGTTTTCCATGTTCATTATGGTTACATTCAATACATTCATTGCAGTTTTCTACTTTATTTGTTTGAGCCAATAAACTTGGTTTTGTATGTGGATTGTAAGTATAGTTGGATACATATATGATAGATATAAGAGATTGAGGTGTGCATTTGATTATCCCATATCTTTTATGATGGTAAACTTTACTATGCATTGGCTAGTCATGTTCTTTGGTTCATTTAGTTACTTATACATTCATAATATTTTTGGCAACCTATAAACTTATTTTTTTCGTGTGCCTTCTAAATGCAGGGATTGGAATGTAGATGCCATTGAGTACTATGTGTTAAACTTATACACTTTAGGAGAAGAAATGACACTTAAATTTTTGATATATAGTTGTGTATCTAAGATTTTGAGAAATTCTATATGTCATATTTTTTATAACATTGATATATTTATTCATAATATGTTGTATCAATGATATACAATAATTTTGTACGAAAGGTGGTCTGTATAGTCAAACTTGTATAATGATGAAATACATACAAGAATGCAAATATTTGACAAAAAAATTTCAAGGCTTTGTTTCACATGTGTTAGATAACATGTCTTATAAATTCTTGTACAATAAAATATAAGGCTTTGTTAAATGTGTTCAAAGTAGTAAAGTATTTGATTTAAATAAATTGTGGTTTGTTTGTGTAAATGTGTGTTCAATCATTCACCTATGAATCTCACATAGTATCAAAACAATGTGTGTCCAAATGCATTTAAGACTGATTTCCAGTATAAAACCTATAGCCTTAAACCTTTTGCATCATGAAGATATCAATGTCATCTCTGGATTGGTGTAGCCTTAATTCTTTAGGAGCCCAAACTAGTTTCAAATGAAATTTATTTCCAATCCTCAACTTCTCCAATTGGTCTCAAACCCTCATTCATCTGTATAGATCCATACAATTGCAAAAAGTCACAAAATTACATGAAAAATTCATCCATATAGAACACCTTTTCTATTTTTACTTCCAAATATCCCAAAGGTCCTTGGAAATTAATTTTATGATCAAAGAGTACTAGTTGGGGAAGCACTTTTCCCAAAAGGGAAAGTCTTGAAACATTCGACAACTCCTCTAACTTAGGAACCCTCACTTTGGCTTTAAAGGGCTAATTGGGGCACTTAACGAAGAAAGTACCCTTCAAACGTTAAACTCCACCAATATAACACTTGGGATACATTGGGGCACATGAGAGAATATCATTTATCCATTTTTGGTTCTTAAAACAATACCCATCAAAAGTTATGGGGAATCAAGCATCTAGTCTATGCTTCTCTGCCAGTCAAATACCACTAAAAAATTGAGAGCATAAAGAACCATTTATCGTGGGATCAAACCATTAGCTCCATCAGCTCCAGTTGGCTAGTTAAACGCTAGGGGAGACCTTTCTTCACTCGCATAACATCAAGAATGTTTTGGCACATGTCAGACCAAAGTGTTCCCAAGGTGCACTAAGCCAAATTGGTCAGCAATTTTTGGAGATCCATATATCAGACCTCATGAGAGATATAAAATATCCATGAAGTACAAAAGGATTATCTTTGGAATTCCTACAAGCACGTATCTTGGTTCTGGGAGATTCCACTTGGATTCCATTTGGAAACCTGATCTCGGTTGGTCCAAAAAGTTGCATTGTTGCTCAGTTGAAATCTTCTCAATGGTGCATCTTTCAAACCATTCATCATGGGACCAAACCTTTATCTCTATTATCTCTAGTTGGCCAAGTAAACACTAGGTCACACCTTTCTTCACTCACATAGCATCAAGAATATTCCGGTACATGTCAGACCGAAGTGTTCCCAAGGTGCACTAAGCCCAATTGGGCAACAATTTTTGGAGATCCATATCTTCAACCTCATGAGAGATATCATAGATCCATGAAGTGCACAAGGCCCATCTTGAGAAGGAATAAAATCATGTAGCTTGATTCTAGGATGTTCCACTCATATTCCATTTGGAAACCCGATCTCGGTTGGTACTAAAATTTGCATTATTGCTCAGTTGAAAGTTGCTTAATGGTGAATCTTTCAAACCATTCACCGTGGGACCAAACCATCATCTCCATCAACTCAAGTAGGCTAGGTAAATGCTAGGGGAGACCTTTCTTCACTCGTGTAGCATCAAGAACATTCTGGCGCATGTCAGACCAAAGTGTTCCCAAGGTGCACTAAGCCAAATTGGGAAGCAATTTTTGGAGATCCATATCTCAGACCTCCTAAGAGATATCAAAGATCCATGAAGTATACAAGGACTATATTTGGAACTCCTACAAGCACATAGCTTAGTTATGGGAGATTCCACTTGGATTCCATTTGGTAACCTGATCTCGATTGGTGTAAAAAGTTGCATTATTTCTCAGTTGAAAGTTGCTCAATGGTGCATCTTTCAAACCATTTTTCATGGTACCAGACCATCAGCTCCATCGGCTCCATTTGGTCATGTAAATGCTAGGGGAGACCTTTCTTTTCTTGCATAGCATCAAGAACATTCTGGCGCATGTCAGACCGAAGTGTTCCCAAGGTGCACTAAGCCAAATTGGGCATCAATTTTTGGAGATCCAAATCTCAGACCTCATGAGAGATATCAAAGATCCATGAAGTGCACAAGGACCATCTTTCAAATTCCTACAATCATGTAGCATGGTTCTAGGAGATTCCACTCGTATTCCATTTGGCAACCCGATCTCGGTTGGTGCAAAAAGTTTCATTTTTGCTCAATTGAAATTTTCTCAATGGTGCATCTTTCAAATCGTTCATAGTGGGACCAAACTATCAGCTCCATCAACTCTAGTTGGTCGGTTAAATGCTAGGGGAGACCTTTCTTCTCTCACGTAGCATCAAGAATGTTCCAACGCATGTCAGACCAAAGTGTTCCCAAGGTGCACTAAGCCAAATTGGGAAGAAATTTTTGGAGATCCATATCTCGAACCTCATGAGAGATATCAAAGATCCATCAAGTGAAGAAGGACCTTCTTGGGAAGGCCTACAAGCACGTAGCTCAATTCTAGGATATTTCACTCAGATTCCATTTGGTGACTCGATCTCAGTTGGTGCAAATATTTTTAGTGTTTCTCAGTTCAAAGTTTCTCAATGGTGCATCTTTCAAACTGTTCATTGTGGGACCAAACCGTCATCTACATCAGCTCCAGTTTGTTAGGTAAATGCTATGGGAGGCCTTTCTTTTCTTGTGCAGCATCAAGAATGTGATAGCGCATGTCAGACCGAAGTGTTCCCAAGGTACAATAACTCAAAATGAGATTTCAATCCAACAACTCGAATCAAGGTTTCTAATTCCACAAGAGACTGATGCAAAGGAAAGGGTGGTGGACTTATTAATACTAAAGGATAGCTATAAACTTGAAATGGTCACTATGGTTTCTAAAAACCTTGAAGGCTTTAATGAACTTAAATATGGCAATGTTCATCCCAACAACCCAAGGTGTCATGGATCATGTTTATAGGTTGCATTCAAAGATATTCAATAGGTCTCAAGGTTATTTACAACCCCTAAGACACCCAACCTCCAATCTTCTCCCAAACTATCCAGAGGCCTGATTGCACTGCTTCTAGCCCTGCAACGACCTTCTTAATACCCTAACTCCAAAATTTTCCAAAGGATCAAGGGAAATAATAAGTGATTCAGACACCCTCTATCTAGTACTCCAACATATCAAAAGACTCACTATTGTTGTTTTGGAGCATGTACTGTTGCTCACACCCTGTTACTCAAAAAATGCATAAAAAGACTCCAATTAACAAAGAAACCGTATGCTTCCTTTACCCTTATGATCTCAATTTCTCAAAAGTGTTTTTTTATGGCTTAAAATGACCAAATCCCAAAGCAATTAGACTCAGACCTTCAAAATCATCAAAAGCCCCAAATTGCTTACCTTAAACCCTTAATTCTAGGGCTTCTTAAATACCTATCTTATCAAAAATTCCAAGCATAAATGGTGATGAATTCACCTTATCCTCAACATATTAAGACACTGCAAATCATAAAATACCCATGCTACTAAGCCTGATCTCCTGCTTCTATAGTATTCCAGGCAATTTCAATGGCTTTCTTCAACCAAACCTTGGTGATCACCCTTTCTTCACACTACTTGCACATTATTCTTTCAGATTCTTATGATACATGTTAGGTTAGCAACATTCCATAGATTCCAGGCCTAAGAGTCCATGGAATGATAAATCCTTATTAGGAAAACAAAACTGTGATATTTATTTAACCTTAAACTGTGACTTTTCACAACACCAAGCGTACAGACCTCTCAATGCAACAATGATCTCATTAAAATTAACTTAAAATGGTTAAAATAATGACCTTTCAATGCATTAGTACCAAATTTACTGAATACAAGACTTAGAATGATCCAATTTGCAATAAATTTGAATTTTTATTGCTTATCTCTGCAACAGTCTATACACACAGGCTTCCCTTGCCCGTACAATGGCTTTGTCATACAATATATAAACTTAATACAACCATATCAACCAACTTTGGTCATTGGGTTGATTGGTTAAGGCCTAAAACATAGAGAGAACCACTTTCCCTCGTAAAATCCTATTAGCCGTTTGATTTCAAATATTTGAATTTGTAAACTTTAAAAATGACTTTATTAAATGCCAAACTCCAATCTAATAACCTCTAATGCTTTAAACTTATTCAGTGGCCTATTCTAGACTCTTAGAACTTTATTTGATTCTAGGACACTATTGGTCCACATACATTCACATTTTGGTCCTTGTACTTGGACATTTTGATGTAGTTCAAATCTTGATTACATTGTATGCCATAATAGACATTAACACTTGCTAATTGATTGGCCTTGGACTTTGATGATCTAAATCAATCCTCTAAACTCCTTTGTAGGTCTTTATGGTCTTGAAGTCTTTGTTGAATTTTCTTGGTTCCCCTACACTAGAGACCTAATTCAACCAAATTTAGAAGGAATCAACTAATTGTGGAGTCAGATTCTATGGATTATGCACAAAGTGCTTGAAATTTTCTAGGAGACCTAATTCACTATTTTAGGACATCAACAACCTTCCAAAACCCATAACTCCAAAAAAAATTGAATCACTTGGCAAACAAATGGGGTTTTCAAACACCCTTTATCAATATTTACAACATATGCAAAGCAAGAGGTATACCCTGCTGTTACAACTTTGAGACCTCAAAAATGCACAAAAATGGGCAAAATTATAGAGGAACTAGATCATAAACTTAACCCTAAGACTCCCTCTCTTAGACATTAGTTAATTATGTCCTAAAACACCTAAATATGAAAGGAATAAGTCTCGAATCCTTGGGAACATCAAAATCCCTAAATTAGGCTCCTGAACCCTCCAAAACTAGGGCTTCTCCAATCTAGATTCTCCAAGAAAAATTCCAACCAACCAAAAGTGGATTCACCATCCTTTCATCATAAGTAAGTGCTGCCAATCATCAAAAGTGCTCCTCATGAGGCCCAATATGCTACTGCAATAGCTATGAGAGCATTTCCTTGTTCCTTAACCCTACAAAAGTCATCAAATGGTGATCACCTGCAACATCTAATGAATTTCATTGCATATTTAGTTTTAGACATCTATAATACACATGTTTGATTCATCCCCAAGTCACAGTGATTACAAAAAGGGGATGAATCTCAATCCATTCTTCTAAACCAATGCAAAAATATGCTCTGTCAAGGTACAGTCAAAGACTTTTAATGAAATCTCAACACAAATTAATTGAAAATAGATTTAAATAGGTTCTACAACACACATTAATGTATGTTCAATGAATTAGACTCATTGAAACATTCAAAAATCAAGAAATTTGCAAACAAACTACCACTTTTATTGCTCAAACTTGTACAGTCCGTACAATCTATGTACTAGGCTATACTGTGTCTCTTCCCTGTCATGGGCTGATCAAATATGATTCCTAGTAACCATATCAACCAACTCCGATCAGTTTTGTTTGATTACAATTACATTTAACCATTAAAACTCATTTCCCTCCTAAACTAAGTAACTGTTAAGATTCAAATATTTGAATTCTTAACTTACAAATTATTGAAATATAAGCATTCTAACTTATTTAATTCCACTTCTAGAGTCCAATTGAATCTCTTAG